>QJNV01000608.1:0-20185 GCA_004155935.1 Monosporascus sp. GIB2
TATTACTTCGGCTTATAACTTTAATTATAACCTTAATTAGTTATTTTAAAACGTTTAAAAATTATAATGCTATATAATTAAGTTCAAAAACGTAATTATAACATTTTAAAAACTATTTCGTATTGATATACGCTTGTTCGATTCTTTGCTTTATTATTATAATTATAATTATAAAAATATATAAACTTAAAAGGTTGCGTTATGATGTAGCTATAATTAAAAACCGTTTAATTTTATGGATTTTTGTCATTTTTTAAATAACTTTTAAGCTTTAAAATACTCGGTGGGGCGTGAAGGGGGTGGTGCGTGAAGTGGGTCTCTGACTTATTGGCAGCTGCTTGCTAAGTTAGCAAGAAATAATATGGCTGTAAAAGGTTTGGAAATTTTCTCTGGTGATAAACAAACTTAGCCCACCTAGAAAACACCTGTATCACAATTTATTGTCACTACTTCGCCAAAGCATGGTTACCATAACTTGGGAAACGTGGGGTATTCCTGAAGGTAGGGGAGTGCTATCATGACGAAATGGGATACGAACGTAGTTATGACGGGTTATCGTGTAGAAACTTTCCTCCCGTATAACACGTCTTCCCGGTGGAAGGGAACTTAATGCGTAGTATGCGATTGGTATAGGTCTGCCTCCTAGATCCGTCCGAATTTGAGGTTCGTGTGAGGCCTGGCAGTGTGGCTGCCAATAACTTGAAGCCCTGGAAGCTGGTTAACCTGAGTCGCGTAAGAAAGATCAAGGGAGAAACGTATATGCCTATAAGTTGCTGTTTGCTGAAGAACTTCCCGGGTGCCTAGAATAAGAGGGTTCTGAACGGGTGGATAGCAACGACGTTTTCAAGTAAACAGAGTGTTCGGCGCTTTCCGTGCTATTGTGATTGTTGATGAAAGGAATGGGGGAGGTGGTAGTGTCCCGGGCCTCCACGAACCTAGGTAGACAGACATCAGGGTGCTGAATATCTCTGGTTACTTTTGAGAGTGGATGAGACCCGCGATCTTCAGCACCAGTGATTGTCCGTGAATTAGTTAAGAATGCTTTTCGAGATAGGGGCATACACGATTTAGGATGTAAGGGTATACCCGTGAAAATGAAGTCGTTTCGATAGACCAGGTCATTTACCAGCTGATCTTAGTTGAGTTGAGACGTGTGGTCGTCGCCATCGAGGTTGTCAAACCGCGGTGAGTATCGCAGTTTTTTAAATGGCGAGGTCTTCCGAAATACGTAGGCAACAGGTTCGTGGCAGTAATTTATCACTGTATAAGAAGAGAAAGAAGCGTAGGTATGCAACTCTATACGCCAAAGTCATCACGCTTATCTGATATAGCGGGATGCTACCAAAACGTATGGCTTTTGTCCCTTCTGATGGGCAGTATCTTGACAAGTGCCAAACATTCGTCATCAGTACGAACCTAGGAGACAGAGATCATATCAAGATATATTTCAACATTATCCTACCCCCGTCAGGTGCTCAAGTCGGTATACGGTGGAACCTTCTGGACAGGGGTCCTACGGCTATATCTAGGGGGCTTTCCCCCCTTAGATATTAGGAAGGACAGGCGCTAATGGTCACCTCTACTTCTACCTAACAGCTAGCTTCTTGCCTTTCACTCTGTGATCACCCTTTTCCCTGAGAGCCCCTTTATTGTTTACTGGTAAGAACCGCTTACATCTACATTAAAGAAGGCAATGCGCTTGCCAGGTGCATATGTCGAAATCAGAAGACGATCTATATATACAAGCCTTCCCTCCACATTTCTGTGATATATGGACGGCAAACAAAGCAACCAATACTATTATGCGCTATAACCTCTAAATTTCGACGAGCCAATCCTATGCCGTGGCTAGCTTGTTACTCATACGGCTGCATGCTATTCCTTACAGTACTGACCCCAAGTGAACGTTTGTGTGCAAGACGGCAATCGAACTTAATACGAGCTCCTATTTGCGCTTCGCTCTATCGACATACAATGTACATAGTAATTCTGACAGAAGACGGGAGTTAACTTCCAGACTCAACAAGCTACACGTACCAAGTGCCGGAGCCCTGAGCATGGGCGCTAGATGCTATTGGCAGGAACGGCTATTGCTCCCAAGCGGCCCTACAACAGTACTACCTAATACTGATATTCTTTGTATGGAAAAGGACAAAGGGCAATGCTTTGCGTTCGTAAGTCATTGCACGTCAAAATGGAAGGAGCTTTGCCGTCTGGAATCCACAAAATCGGACAACCTAGGTACCTACATAGGTAGACTTTGAGGAAGGAGCTCTACACGTGTAGGTCATCTGATCTAAAAGCCATAGTAAATCAGTAAACAGGAGAGTCCAGAATTGGCCTGTGCGTACAGTAACTGTAAGGCAGGTAGGTATATTAAATCTCTTGCGCGGATGGGAGTTCCCGATCTTCTTTTCTTCTTCAGCAACCATCAATCAAGATGTACGTACGGTTTAATCCCCAACCCGCCACCTTGTCCCTAAGCGTTCTAATCCTTTTCGTCCTAGATCTCTCTCGAGTTACTATTGCCCGTAATCATCATCCCTTGCCCTCCGCAGTCTTACCCCGTTACTTTGTCCTGAAATCGCAATCTCTTCAACAGAAGTCCCTGCCCGTCTCCCATAACTCCCTTATGTACTTATTACTTGCCACATTCCATATGCCCACTACCTCTTTTCGGAGCCTCCATACTTTTGGCTCGAGTGTTATAACAGTTCCTATCTTATTATCCCAAAGTCCCCTTGGCTATCCTTTTGTGCATCGTAATTAAGCATAATACGTAAGTTGGATAACCATGAACTAACGAGTTGGATAATGTAGGCCGCGAAATTTCGTTATCCACAATTACGGCGGCACCGTCAATATCGGCGGCAAGCGTGGCCGGGGCGGAGGCGGCGGCGACGGCATGACCGTAAGCAATATCCCTGTTTCGAATATCCTTTATTTTCCTAATTGCATAAATAGCGCCGCCAGAAGAAGCAGAAGGCGCGCTCCGATACGCGGGCCACGGCGGTTAGTTTATCTTATATACTGTCGGCAGATGTGTTGCACTTGATCTCTGGATTGGTGTCTTGATGCCTGTCTGACTTTTCTCATCAATAACTGGGGGGGAGAGCAGCCACATATAGCTGCTTCCTGCTTTGTTCCTTGCAATCCTAGGGCCACAAATCAAAGCCCTTTTGTTTCCTCCAAAGCCCTTCAGAAAATCACCTCAACTGCTCACATATACCTTATATTTACAGTCTAACCCGTTGGGACAGTTCCAGGCCGCCGGCAAGGGTGCCAGGGATACCAGCACCGGCCAGAGCGCCAATGATACCAGCACCGGCAGGAGCGCCAATGATACCGATACCGGCAACGGCGCCGATGAGATAGAAGGGATCGAGGAGATGTCAACGGGTTGCGTACGTATGCTTTGATGGATGCTGTTACGGCCCGCGGTAGCCTCACCATGGATAAGTCCACGTCGGCATTGGAGTGTTAGTCGCCAAACTATCTATCCACTTGAAACCAATAAGTTTATTTTATATACCGTGGTGTCCTAATCTCTGTTAGTGCTTTGGATCCTTCGCAACATATCAGTTCAGACCCCTGCTGGCTAAACCTCGGAAGTGGCTGGGAGCGAATCCCACAATCCCCTTGTCACCCATACTCCCTCCCAACGCACCTATATACTCCGAGAAGCACTCTTCTTTCAACAGTCGGGAGCCAAGAGCCATTTCCTCTGTGGCGCAATTGGTCCAGCGCGTCTTTTCTATATATATACGCGGCCGTCCGTCGCGCCTCTCGACGGCAACAACTTCTCCACGCGAGCGTGGCCCGCAGATGACGACATCGCCACCTCCTCAGACTGGGAAGAAGAGGGCGTCGGGACTCGGATTCGCGACGAGGCCCGGGCCACCGCGCCAAGTAGCCCGGGTTGGCCCCATCGGTGCCGGCGGCGACCCGTTGGCGCCCGTACTCAACGCGCGGGTTCCTTGTCCGCGGCGTTGACGGGCTCAGGGTTATGAATACCTATGTGTCTTCTAGATGATCATCGGGACGCTCTTCCCGGTGCGGGAGCCCGTAAATGGTCTCTGAGAAGGCTGCTTGCTAATGGCATTCCTTGCGGATGCGGCGTAAGCTTGTCAAACTCCCGCTGTGTCCAGCAGCCGAAAAGTAGGCATTAAGTAGAGAGGCACCGGTCAGCGAATGATAGCTGATAATATTTCTAGAGCAAGGAAGATTAACTGTCACTCCAATTTTCCCCTCGTAAACCTATAGAAAGATACGGATGCCAGAGAGTATAGTAATAAGTAGCTCGACCATTTCGGTTAGAGTCTGCCTATGCCTATATCGATGTACTAATGCCTTAGTAATATACTAGGTATGTAAACCTTTATAAGCGAGCTCACCATCCTCATGCCATATTGCTCATACTACGGCAAAAAGGGGGGAGGGGATTGTTTGGGCAATGGTTTGGGAAATCTTCATAAGGTTCCGTTATTCCCTGTTGCCCGTCACGTCGCATCTCTGAGAACGCCTATATGTATTACAAAGCCGGGATTCGAACGCAGCGCCTCAGATAAGGCCTCCTCAGGAATGCGCCAGGTCTGAAAGTGCTTATGGAACTCCTTAATCCAACCTTCCAGAATATCCGGGTGGCGAAGTTGTTGCGCGACGACGCAGACGGCTGGTCCGCCGGCGTCGGGGTCCGAGGCCCTCAGTTTGCAGACGTCAACACAGGTCTGCACCAATGGCTGGATCAAGGCCTCGTTGTAGATGCAGTCACAAGCGAGCACAACATCGAAACTTCGTTTAGCGTCGTCTCCAGTAAGACGGGCGGTCACCTCATCTTGCTCCCAATCCAGAGGAGTGAATCGCAAACTGGCACGCGGCTGACCGGCGGGAATTCTCCCTGTGCGCTTCTGACTTGTCGAGTTCGACGGTTTCGGGCTCAGCACAGCGAGGTTCTCGCTGATGTTCTTCTCTACAAGTCTAGCGACGTACGGCTGATCCGTCAAAACGTATCTCTCAACCGTCGGAGCCACTGCCAGGCCGACGAGGCCCGAGATGCCGCATCCCAGCTCAAGCACGCCGGACGACGAGGATAATACACCGGACGCCCGCAAGATGTTCTCCGACCCAGCGAGGTATTCGGCAACAAGTGGCGTAATTTTCCAGACGACTTAATCAATGGTTAGCTAGGTAAGGACATGGACCTCATGCGAGCTTAAGAACAGTACCAGCGCCCGTGGTGCCGCCTTCTCGATTTGAGGTGCTGCAAAACTTGTGGGTCAGCAACTGCCCATAACCTTGGCTCTCAACGCGGCCTTGCAGGCTACCGATGTCTCAAAAAAAGAAGTTTCGAAAGAAGCACTGGTAGCTGAGAGATACCAAATAAAGCACTGGAGAGAAGGCAGGCAATGACTGACAGAATTGTTGGCGACTGGCGAATAGTGTAGTCCTTGTTGGCCAGGGTAAAGTTTATCACGGCAGCGCGGGAGTCAACAAACCCCAGATTCTGTGACGGGACGTCCCGGGAGAACAGTAAGAACGTCTCTGGGCATGGTGGTCAGCAGAAATGCCCGTATCAGTTGCGTTATTGTATGTAATGCTGACCTTCTTCCGGATCCTCTATTTCAGGTCCGAGCCGGCCGAGCAAATCCTGTACAGGCATGATGTCTCATACAAATGGACTTGTCGGGTGAGTCGCACGCAGCGGGGTCTCCAAAGTGCTGTCGATTGGACAGCGCCTCTCTCTCGTAACGCAGGGGTAAGGGGATGCTTGCGGAGTCATGGTAATAGGCGATGGATTCAACTGCACAATCCCTACTGTACTTGATCCCTTCTTTTTCCCGTGGAGTGGGTCTTGTAACTTTTGAAGATCTGTTTCCGATATAGTATGTATCTTCTTATCTGGGATTCCTAGCTAATGGCTTAGCGTTTAGATAGATGGACACTTAGGGCAGCATGTGATAGCCAGCCCATCAGCTCCATTAACACCTCGCTCCTCCTACGATACAACAAAGGGTAGGTGTACATGCTGCACGCCGTTGTGTAACACGGTTGAGGGATACCAGATTCCCATCCAGCCAGCTATTTTAGAAGGTTTAATCGGCCTGTGGCTTACCCGTGAGCTCTAGGTGCATACTGATGATGCATGTACCTCCTACTGAGACATAGAAACGCACGGGTATTCGCCGGACTTCTTTTAGCGTGCATTAGAATATCTCCCATAGCCCTGTCCAGAGCCCCGGGAAATATAGCCTTGCGAGTTGCCGGTTGCCAGAACCCCCTCTTAAGTTTGATTGAACACCATATTGCGTATTATGCGCATGACTTTATAATAACACCGTGTATACACATAATTTGCTTACTTGGTCGTCTGAATACTTCCAACTTGTCGATAAATATGGAGTAACGATGTCAGCCAGTATCACCCATATTTGTGGCTTGCTGCCAAGTCCAATAATGTCCGTACGACAGGTCCGTCGGGAGTTTGAGGTGGTTGCCACGTCCTCTTGATAGGGCTACAAGGAATATAGTCCTTTGTCTGCGTAAAGATAGACCGATACCTAAGGGAAGAGAGGAGCTGGGGGGCGAATCAGTTAGGGCGCGCTCGGTAGACCTTCTAGGCAACGAAGAGCGTAGTAGGAGCCTTTTACTACTACCGCCTGGGCACTGGGAGGTTAAAGTTCGACCAGACAGCGCCCGAATGACGCCGCTTCCCCATATTCGGGATCGATTCATACTGGATTAAGAGCGACCTTCTGTCTTTCGTCGCAGATGAATTTTATGCAATGAATGTACTGTGTATGCCGCCAAACTCCAAATAGTTAGCTGACAGCAACAGATGAAGTCGTGGCCGCAAACGATGTCGATATCGTGCTTGGCTATCACGCCAATCCAAACCCAGCCTTTGGGGTCAGCCTTGAGGCCTGTGCCATATATACGTACGACCCCCTCCATATACGGTTTTAATGCAAATTATATGGGGACGATTCGCGCTAAAAACCCCCCTCCCTTGTACCCTTGTCTAGAACAAGCCCCCAAAACTCCATTGCTGCAGCCCGCACGAGGACAAAGCCGCTGGGCTGGCTGCTACTTGTAGAGCTACCCTGTTGGCGCTAACCTTAACGTGATATAGCGTTGGTAGTACCTAGCCCACACCAGCTACCTTGCCTACAGATCTAGGCGAAGGGGACCCAAGACAAACACCAAGACTTTCTTTGTGTATCCAAGCAAAGCTCCTCGAATAGACAGAGAGTAAGGCGTCCAAGGCGCTATTCATCGCCGCCATTAAGTTCTCCGTTTGTTCCGACCTTTGGGCACCTGACAAACTAGAGCTAAATAGCTGGTTTATCCCCCCCAGTCTTCCCATTCCTACGTGCGCCGCCCTTGATTCCCTTCCTTTCCCCCTCCCCTACTACTGCTTCCCTCGCAGCAGCCAGCCACCCTAGAGGTACGAACCCAACAGCACCATCGCCCGTCCGTATCTACCTAAACAAATACCATCAACATCCTCGACGCGACAATGACTACCCAGTGGCGAGAGTCGAAGCTGAGGCACCTCAACCTCCAGCCCAAGACATCGGCGAAGCCACCTTTCTCCGTCGAAGTGCCCGGAGCCAAGCCTGTTGAAGGCGAGACGACCCCGCGGAGACACCCCTTGGCCAAAGATGGCCTCATCACGACACCCTCCGACGACATCACCACCGCCTACGAGCTTATGCGCGTGACTGTTGCCAAATATGGCAACGCGAAGGCCATAGGCTCGCGCCGTCTAGTTCGCACCCATCACGAGACCAAGAAGGTCAAGAAGATTGTCGATGGTGTAGAACAGCAGGTCGACAAGAGCTGGACTTTCTTCGAGCTCAGCCCATACGACTACATTTCCTACAATGACTATGAGAAGCTCGTTCTCAGTCTCGGGTCCGGTTTGAGGAAGCTTGGGATGGTAAAGGGTGACAGGATTCACGTCTTCGCCGCCACCAGTTCTCACTGGCTGGCCACATTCCACGGCGCTTCCTCCCAATCCATGCCTATTGTCACGGCCTACGATACGCTCGGCGAGGGAGGCTTAAGGCACTCCATGGTTGCTACCGGTGCCAAGGCCATCTTCCTCGACCCCCATCTGCTGCCGACCCTCACCAATGTTCTCAAAGACGCCACGCAGATCCGCTACGTCATCTGGAACAATCAGAACCAGGTCAAACAGGAGCACATCGACAATCTCAAGAGCACATACCCCCACATCACTGTTCTCAGCTTCAAGGAGCTTGAGAAGCTAGGCAGGGACAACCCCTCCGATCCCGTTCCGCCTACCCCCGAAGACCTCTGCTGTATTATGTACACTTCGGGCTCGACTGGTACCCCCAAGGGTGTACCCCTGAAGCATAGGAACCTTGTGGCTGCAGGTAAGTCTGATCCGCCATCGGAGGAGGGGGTTCAGAGACTAAACCGTGTGCTTAGTTACCGGCGTAAGTGTCATTATCCAGCCCTTCATTGGGCCTGGGGACGGACTGCTCACCTATCTTCCCCTCGCACACATTCTGGAGCTCGTCTTCGAGAATGCCGCACTGTACTGGGGCGCAACGCTCGGATATGGGAACCCCAAGACTCTCTCGGACACCTCGGTTCGCAACTGTGCCGGTGACATTCGCGAGTTTAAGCCGTCTGTTCTGGTTGGTGTCCCTGCCGTCTGGGAGTCCGTCAAGAAGGGCATTACCGCCAAGGTGGCTGCCGGCAGCCCTGTGGTCCAGAACATGTTCTGGGGTGGCTTGTCCTTGAAGAGTCGACTGCTGTCTTCTGGCCTTCCGGGGGCGGGTGTTCTTGACGCGGTGATTTTCAAAAAGATCAAGGAAGCCACTGGTGGCCGTTTGAAGCTCTGCATGAACGGCGGTGGTCCGGTTTCCAAGGAGACGCAACAGTTCATCTCCATGGCCATTGCGCCCATGATCATTGGTTATGGCCTCACCGAGACTTCCGCCATGGGCTCTTTGATGTCGCCCCTCGAATGGTCAACTGAGAGTATTGGCACAATACCAGGCTCCATCGAGATCAAACTCGTCGATTACCCCGAGGCTGGTTACTATGCGACAAACAAACCTAATCCCCAAGGCGAGCTCTGGATCCGGGGTGCTTCCGTCATGGAAGGGTATTACCAAAACGAGAAGGAGACCGCGGAGGCCATGGCTCCTGACGGTTGGTTCAGAACCGGCGATATTGGTGAATTTCTACCGAATGGCCATATGAAGCTTATTGACCGTAAGAAGAATTTGGTCAAGACCCTGAACGGTGAATACATTGCTCTCGAGAAACTGGAATCCATCTACCGATCTGTGCGCTTTGTCGGCAATATTTGCGTCTATGCAGATCAGTCCAAGGCCAAACCCGTCGCTATCATCGTGCCGCTTGAGCCAGCCCTGAAGGGCCTTGCCGAATCGCACGGGATCTCGGGAGCTGGCGTCGAGGAGCTGGTACATAACAAGAAGCTCCAGGGCATTGTGCTCACCCAACTCCAGAACGCCGGTCGCGCTGGCGGCCTGTCTGGCATCGAGATCATCGAAGGAGTCGTGCTCTGCGACGAGGAGTGGACCCCAGAAAACGTAAGCCGATATGACATATGTTGTGCAGAGCAGGAAACTGACAGATACATCTAGGGACTTGTGACCGCCGCCCAGAAGCTGAACCGCAAGGGCATCCTCAACAAGTACGAGAAGGAGGTCAAGGCGGCCTACGACGCGGCGAGCTAGACCTCATCAAGCAGACTCGACGCACTCGTAGCACTTCATTCTGCCCAGCGTTGATACGTACCTCCAGGTTGGATGGCAAGGCGCCTGATTTCTCTCGTCTGGTCCCATCCCGCGAGCTTAATGTAACATGCTGTTCAGGGGGGGGGGCTATGATTCCGGAGAGCTCCTAAGCGAGCCCAGCCTTGTTTGTTTTCCCCGAGTCGGTGTTTTGTTCCGCGTCATTTTGTACGTATATACCATGTAGCAGTTAGCCGTTAGGATATTCTCCTTTTCTCAGTTCTCCCTCATACCCAGCCGGTCGATGAACTAATATAAGACGAGACATGATCTCCAAGGAAAGTGGGTACAGCAGGGTTTATTACTCGCCGTCATATGTGGAGGACCCCGGTCATGAGTAGTAATGGAATGACTTTCTCGATTTCTCTTTCGTGGCCGTGACCCTTCGAGATATGCCTTTCGCGAACTGAGGCGGTAACGAACTTTTGCGGAATGCGGATATGGCATGGCTATGGCTCGACACCTGGCTCCCGCCCCTGGTGGCACTAGAATATGCTTGCTCGTTGCTGTCAAGCATTGCGTCCTGATACTCCCGGCTCTCTAAGTTAGTATAACAGAACCAGCAATGGTATCGCCAACCCGCAAGGCATATGTCCCTCCCCTTGGACGCCCCACGCACGTCGGCTACTCCTTGACATACAGTACTTGAAAGCGAATTACTGCAGCCAACGTGAACACCCGCCGACGCCACTCAAATTCGTCAGTACGACCAGAAACGTACACAATCCCTGATACAAAGTTTCAGGGCAGGGAAGGGGCTAACGAGAGGACCCAGAAACCCAACGACGAGGACGGGCCCAGCCATTCGCAACACGACAGTGTCTACATGCTTTCACCCGACATCCGGCACGTATCCCATATAAGTCTGTCCATGTATTCCTCACAGAGCTCACACCGTCAGTCTTGTCTCGAAGCGCCTGCGAATTCGTGCCAGTATGTCCGCATCTCAGGATACGGGTATTCCGACCAGGAATCTGGACGAGGACAGGTGCCGCAACAGGGACCCGAGGAGCAGGGACAGGGACTCGAGCAGGGACGGGATAAGGTTGTTGATCAAGCCCCCGAATGGAACATTTCGACCAGAAAAATCTGACCAGGAAACTCGAAAAGGGGAAGCTGCTTTGCTAAGAAGTTACTGATTGTACATCTCCGAGTGTTCTACGGCCCTATTCGCTGAAATCACTCGACTAGAAGGAAAAGTAAGTAAGAGTTCAAGTCCTGGAGGTACCGCAGAGGAGTACTTACCGGCTCATTTATCACACGAGTGAGCGCCTCAAGGGCGGCATTGAGGTAGATGATTGAGGACGTCCTCCATTTAGAACGGCAGAGGTGCACCAGGGACGGACAGGTGTAGAAAAGACAGGGAGGTGTACTAGGGATAGAGACTGACGCGGGAATAACGGACGAGGGAGGATAGGTAGCTCCCGTGAGTGTAGGATAGGGATAATAAAGGGAGGGAAGGAAATGGAAGAAGGCATAGCACCAAAGCCATCATAAATATTTCTGGTGCGTAAAGTTTGGGAGTTAATACTCGTACCTTTCCCTCGTGCTCTGGTTAAATGCAAACTCTGAGCTAAAACTGGATAGTGCTAAAAGTGAGTAACAAGCGTCGCATGATTCACAATACTGGCATCAGCCTTGATGTCCTGCCTGCGCGATGAATTGGGCCAAGGCTTTGGCAACAAGAAGACTGTTTTCCAACCTCGCTCTCTTGGGCCTCCTTCCTGTGTTAGCGTCGACCTGGCTTATCTCGAAACAGGAATTATTTTGGCGAAAAAAATGGCTTGGTATTTACGACGGGAAATGGTCAGTTGTGACGTGCGCTGACAGCATGGCGCGAGGCTTTTCCCCCTGGGACAGTCCAGAGATGCAGGCTAAATTTAATGCATATAGCAACCGATCATGTGTATCAAGATGCTTCTGCATCTTGGTTAGGGGAGGCGGACGTTTATGACTGGAGTGGTAAATGTATGCTTGCTCCTTGACAATAACGCAGAGTGTGTGTTTTCAAAGTTCGGCCGTCTGACCCGCACACGGAGACAGCATGACCATATCAAAGAGTGTGTAAGATGCATGATTTGATAACGTTCCAGAATAAGTAGGTCGGTTAACGCACCGAACGTCATTTACTTCATTCCAACTACTTCTATTCTAGCAGTGTCCTAGGATGTCGTGCTCATGTGGTGGCCGGGAATATGAGGAGTATGGTTCGGAGGTGGCCCCTGGATATTAGTCCTTTAGGTTCGAGCTCACGAGAGGTTTCGGCTTAAGCTCCTTGCATCCCAGATCTCCATCGAATTATGCTCTTTTGCTAGTAAACGCTCTAGTGGGGCGCCCCGGACGAACTGCTAGCCGGGCTGAGACCCGGGGTCTGGTTAGATGCAATACATGGATATGACATGTGTGACTGGTGATTCACCCAGCAGACCGCCTATCTGTATTGCCATGAGCCGGCTGACTATAGTACTATCCTTCTTGGGATCTCATCCTTCTTGGGATCCCATCCTTCTCTGGTACTCCCCGGCGGCTCGGTCGGCGGTGGTCCTCGGGATGGATGGAGGGCAGCCCCTTCTCGGACGTGGCGTTCTCGGATGTGGCTGTTCGGTGCTCGATGATGGATCGGGCTATGTTCCGTGCATTGGATAGAAGCGTACTACGCCGATGGACGTGGCGCGCCCTTTTTCAATCTCCTCCTTTTCTTTGGTTAATTACTTGATGATCACGAAGGGGAAAGCCGCACCCATAAGTCGTGCCTCTGCGCATCAATATTCGAGGGCGTCTTAGAACGGGTTGCCGTGCGTCAACGACGTCTTACGGCTTAGGTTGTGAGCATAACGTATGAGACTGCGTACAGAGTAGCAAGTAACTAGGCAGGTAGGCTTTTGGCTTCTTGAAGTTCTTCTATCGGAGTACTTCTTAGTCATTGATGTTCAGGGGTAACAGTACAGCGTCGAAATATATGGAAAAGCGGGGCAATCTAGGACCCCTGGAAGAGAACCCTAGGCGATCTCATCAATACGGCGATACCAATACTTGATGTCTTCTTTATCCCATTCCTCGTCCGGTTCATCTTCCGGTTCGTCATCCCACCTAACTCCAATGCTTTCCGCTGCAAGTCGCTCTTCATCCGAAATCGTAGCGCCGTTGAGATCGTCTAGGACCTCCTCCATCCGGTCACACCAGTAGCCAGTCCAAAATTCGCCCAATGCTGCTATGGTCTCCGTAGTTTCTTGTTCGAGGATGTCCATGACTTTGCCTTCAAACTCTTCAACTAGATCTTCTAGGACCTCTAGTAAAGCAACCTGTTCCTGTTCGATCTCCTGAATCTCTTCAACATCATAACCTGGACGACGCAACTCGTGCCAAGAATTTGAGTTGCAGCAGGTATGCTGGATATTTAAGGCGCCGAACGTGGTGAATCGAATCGAATCTTTATGCTGTTGCACCTTCATATCCGAGCCAAAATGCTTTATGTACCACGCGAGGCGACGGCCGAGATTGCGGTTGGGATGACGAGCTGGACTAGCCGGAGTGGTCAACCTCAGAGGTCTCTGATAACTGAACATCGGTTCCAAGATCCAGAGGAGCGGGTTACAACCACCCGTGGAGCATCTACAGCGACATCCATCCCGTGGGTAGACTCGTAGAACTTCTGCACTAAGCTTTTTGACTGCTTGTTCCTCCTCCAGGTCATGCCAGCCTGCATCATGATAATATCTGCCTAACTTCTGCCCGATCCGACCAGTTACACAACGTGCACTAGATGGCCCCTGATCTTCCGGAGGCGTATCAGCCGAATATTCAAGGCAATCGAAGAGGTCGGGCCCGTGTTCCCTGAGCCATAATAGATAGGAAACGGGAGCGTCGTTGAGAGCAGCATGAGCTAATGGTACGAGTCCCAGGGCGTTAGCCTTATTTAGGTCGCGGAAACCAAGTTGAAAGAAAAGCTCAGCGTCGGTAGTACTTTCCAAACTGTCGTAAACTGACTCGCACAGGTAAAATTCGAATCCGTTATCGAAGGATAATAAGGCAGCAGGAACTGAAACATGATGTTCACGCAACCGTTCGATGACACGAGGCGTGACAGTATCGAGCACATTCCCATCATATAGGCCCAAGTTCTTAGCGTCTACAGACGACAGGTGTTCTAGAGCCAAATGTTTTAGTCTTTCACGCTTGTTTTTCAGTTCCTTGACGTATTTTAACTTGCTTCGCATTGAAACCTCGAAGAAGTCTGTTGATCGCCCCCCGGAAGGGCAAGCACTGCCAGCATGTAACAGCAGATCGAAACAGTTTGAGCAGACACATTGAGAGTCACACAACGCTGATTGCGAAGCGTGGCAAAGACGTCGGCTTAAGTTTAAAGCATATTCAACTGCGGTGTGTCCGTTGGTGTCGACGTGATTGAGTAGACTGTCGTCCGCCATTTGAAGCAACAATGGTAGACATTCTGGTTTATCTGCCGCGAGATGGAGGGGAGTCTGACCAAGTAAGTTCTTCTCTTCCCGTATTGTAGATGGGTAGTCTGTCAGGATATGTTTGACCTGTTCCACGTCGTTTGCCAGAATAGCCAGGCTCAGAGGACCACAATTATATGCTTGTTGCAGGTCAGCATTAGATTTTGTACGAGCAATTCCATGGGAGCTTAGTTACATTGTGAGTACATACCTTCCGCGATTTGCTGAGACATACTTAGCATTCTTACATAGTGCCAAGAGGCTACGTAGAGGTCTGCTGAGAGCGGCGTCAAAGCCACCGGTAAAGAATCATGGTTTTGTGAAAGGAGTGATTCTGCAGTTGTAAGGTGACTATGGTTCCAAAACCGGACTACCCCTGCTAATGGAGATCTGCCTCATCGTAAGCTATGCTATGTAATATGAGTTGTCTGGGTTACCCGGGATACATGCCTTCCAGAGGTGTCATATGTGATAGGGACTCCATGATTTTTCACTACTTCGAAGATACTTGGTGATGGAGACCGGAACCAGAAACCTTCCATATCAACCACAGAATGTAAAATGGTTTTGTTCCTTGAATCCACGTCTGTAGGCGACGCTTTTCGCTCACGGAATAATCTTAGTATTTTGTTTAGGGCGGTTTCTACAAATTCTTTCCAATGCGTAAGATCACTCAACCGGAGAGCAGCTTGGTTGACGGCGTCCAGAAGCTGGAAAGCTGGAGCCGTCTGACGGTCAACAGTCGCGTAATACGTAAATACCGGGGCGATGCTGAAGCCGCCAGCACCAAAGGTCATGGAAAATGCCATGTTGACGGCTCTGTTTAAGAGGCTCGCTGCCCCGGTGTATCTGACACCGAGAGTTCGGTGGAAATGACGCGGCAGGACCTGAGAGATGTGGCAATCTGGCAAGTGTTCTTCGGTGATGGTATTTTCATCGTATAACTCGAGGGTACCCAATTGCAAGCGTTGACATTGGTATCGTTGCCGACGGCGGCAAATGCAGTTCGTATCGCCCCTTGTTACAGAACCACGTAGCAACGAAGTTCCAAATTGTCGTGATGGCTTCTTTAAACTAGTCTGAGCTTCTTTGAGCGGCGCTACCACCTCGTCACACAACGCTCTGAGGCTGCTGGGTTTTGCTACGAGCCGGCCGACAATAACATCAGAATCCTACTGACGGTTAGTTATGTACCGGCATAGTTCAAATTCTCTTACCCTACGCTGGCCCTGCGCATTCCTTGGTGCCCCTTGGATAACAAGCTCACCCAGCATACGCTCTATGCTAACGAGCCGAGAGGACTGATCAAAGATTCGAAGGGACTGTTCGATTCGGTCTAGCTGATCTCGGTTCGACACGAATGATGCTTGGAAGGAGCTTTGCAACTGGCATAAGTCGTCTCTTATCCCCTGCGTACCGGTATGCAATTGGGTTGATAGGCCGTCGGCCTTCTGGGCAAGTAAAGGGGGTAAGGAATCGACCGAGCGCTGAATTGTTGGTAAACTGTCGTTGACCTCCGCTAGGAGGCCATTGAGCACTGCCACTTCAGACCTCATCCCCAGAAGTTCAGTTGATATTGCACGCGAATTTATTTCTATAGCACCGAGTGTCTTATTGGCTGACGCTGAGATGCCTCTACAAACCAGTTATTATACCATGCATGAAAGGTTTGGAGGGGAATAGCTTACAAACCAAGGCTTTGTACCGCTGTCTGGAATATCCCGTTGGTTCGAGCCAGCCCGGTCTCGAGCTGGTCAAGCTTGGAGCGATTGAATGCATAACTTAGCTTCCTGGTCTGTTCTTTGAGCTTGCCTTTGAAATTTGCCGGGGAAGTGACATCGTCAGTAAGTTCAGATACGAAACTTTCTAGGGTCTTTAGCTCAGTCTCGCATGACTTGATGCATTCCACAACTTCTGGAATCGAAACTCTATGGTTTGAATCAACCCGGGTAACTGTTGCCTGAATGACTTGTAGTACATTCTTGAAAGTCTGAGCCTGTCGGCGAGCGGAAGCGATGTCGTCTGCACGGCATTTGACGGCGTCGAGGTAATTAGTGATGCCGCCGCAAACCTGGATGCCCAGGGAGGCGAGGCCGGCGACTAAACCGACCACGGAGATGGGGTCAGCCATCTAGACGATGCATGAGAGTCACAGTGAAGGAAGAAGTTAGAAGCAGACGGCTGGAGTCAAGAGGTAGAGGAGGATGCGCGGGAGGCGGGGTGGGCGCCCACTCGAGCGAGGCTGCGTCGCTGAATCTGCCCATCGACCCTGCTGGCCTCTAGAAAGCCTGAAGAGAAACTTGGAGGCTATTTGCATGCGTGCCAATTCAACCGGCCAACCACTGTGGTAATAGTAAGTTGGGTTGCACAGCGGGCTAAATGCGTCGCTCCTATCAGGTAGTCACTGAGGAACTCAATGACCTTAGCTGTGATCTCCCACCAGCAGATGATCGTATAATTATACAGACTCCATGCCACCATACCTCCCGTCCGGCTCTCATCGCCATGTAGTCGATCTCCCAAGGGGATTCGGCACGGGGCATTGTTAGCCATCTAACTAATCAAGGAATTAAACTCCCAAGCGGCCTCCTATCATGGTTGAAAGAAAACATGCGACCGGCAAATGGTCCCGCCTTCCTGTATCACACAAGATTACTTGTTCCGGGGATTAACGTTAGGGGACCGTTCAGGGGGCCGGCCGATATGCATGGCGATTTGCAGGTGCGGGAAAAGCATTGAAGCGCTTCAACCTTCTCCAATTGACGCTATTGTTTCTCTCTCCGCGTGGTCCGAGCTTACGGCAAGTACGGAGAATGGGCACGTTCCTACATGCACCCCCTATGCCTCCATGTCAGGGCTGTTAAGGAGGTACATTAAGTACCCACGGACGGGGTATTGACAACCGGCTCCGTCAATCTCAGGCCACACGAGGCATCCGATCTCTTCACGTACACAGCTCCAATGGCTTCATTGCTCGGAGTCGTTACGGGGGTATGACAAGACCAGAACGTAGATAGCTGAGCTGACCCATGGTTCGGTGTGGTCCAGCCATTAGCACACCATGCTGACAAATCGGATCAACGGTAATATATCGAACTGGTGATAACCTACGTCTATCCTTTCTTTCGAAGTAGGACGTATCGGGCTTGAGAGTGGGTTTGGAAGGAAAGGTGCCCCTCGTTACCTACAGAAGCCTTCAAATCAGAGGCGCTCATTTAATTCATCAGCCTCATATTCCATCATAGCCTCTTGTCCATCCGTTCTCACTGTCCCTTTCTCCCCCTGCTGCCCTTCCCCGGTTGCTCTGCTCAGACGTGCGGGACTCCTACCCAAGGACGTGACACGGCAAAATAATTGAGACCCAGAAGTCACCCCTAAACAAGCCCGTCGTATAGCGACAATGCCGAGACGATAGTCTCATCGCGTTTGCTTCCCTCCTTGAACTCTTCCATATCGAGGCTCCCGTTTTCGTCTTTATCCATCATACGGAATATCTTTCTCACCCGTTTCTCCGGGGTATCTTCGTCCTCGGGAAGCTTCACCATGGATCCGACCTATGCATCGAACAATGCGCTGTTAGCGAGCATCCATCGTAGGGGTGGCAGTCTGTAACTAGCAAACATTCGTACCATCTTGTAGATCGCTTCCACTATTTTCAGCATTTCGTCGTAGCTGATCTTGCCGTCCCCATCAATATCGTATAATTGAAAGGCCCAGTCAAGTTTGTCCTCCATCTTGCCGCGGCTGGTGACACTCAAGGCGCAAATGAACTCCTTGAAGTCAATGGAGCCGGACTTGTCGGCATCGAAGACATTGAAGACGTAATCAGCAAACGAGGATGGGTCTCCAAACGGAAAGAACTGTCGATAGATTTTCTGGAACTCTTCTTTGGACAGCATGCCTGAGGGGCAGTCCTTTAAGAAGCCTAGTGCACAATAAGCAGGATGCCCAGTCGACGCACTCGTGCAACTGCGAGATACGACTGACCCTTATACCATTGCTGCAACTCCTTCTTGTCGAAATGCGTCGACTTTTGAAGCTCGGCTAGTTGCTCTTGAGAGAGCTTAGACTGGCTGTCCGGGGTGAAGAGGTTAGTCAGCAATCAAAGCACCGAGCACCCTAGGACAGATTTAAAGAGGGATATGCGGCAATAGGCTTCTCATTCCTCGTGACGCCCGCTCGTCTGGGCGTGGAAGACGGGGTCGCGCATCCTCTCGAAGCGTACAGCATCTACCATGATATGCAACTCGGTCGGTAGTATTAAATGAAGCGCGAGGGTCTAAAGGGAGACAAAGGAGTACTCACGATTTGCCCATGTCGAACTCGAGCTCTTCTCTAGGGCGCTGTCGAAGGTGATTGTGTGCGGTTGCGGATAAAGAATCGACCAAGTCTAATGGTTTGCGACGGTTCGGAGGCTAATGTTAAGGGTACGTGACGCTGGTACGGGTTCGTAATGGCAAGTTGCATCTAGTTACGGTGGGGTCGGGGTCGCAACGGCCAAAAGCTTGGTAGGGAAGACGATTCACTCGTAAAACGTTCCAAATGGAAGGGGGCCCCGCGGGATATTTGGCGCGCCCGCGCTGTGAGAGCAAACCGCCGAGGTAACTCTGTAGGTAGATTCGAGACCGAAAACGAAGTATAGGCGATGATATCGTTGTTGATCGCTATTGGTGGCCAACTCTGGGTACTATAACGTTAGAAGAGAGAAGAGCAACCAGGCGACACCCAAGGTTTTGGAATGCTTTGTTCTCTGATTAGTGGTAGAGGTAACGCAGGGGAGCTTACGGTTGCGCAAGAGACTGACAATGAGTGAGGGGCAGGCAAACGAGGCTGGCAGAGTCGAGCGCGGTCCCAATCGAACTCTTGGTGATCTGGGGTGGATCGGTCGGGAACTCGGTTACGGTCAGCAACTGAGCACTAGTGTGGTTAGTTGCTTGTCTAGCTGCCTATTGGCCAAGAATGGTTAGTGAGTGACGGCAGAGACGGTGGACCGCTACCGGAGCCTCTCTTTGCCTTGAAAGACGCTGGCGTATCCGTACCTAAGCAGTGATAAGGAAGCAAGGCTGGTGGGCTGGCCAGATTATCAGGTTAAGTAGGCGCAACTCGAAGGCGCTGCTGCTAATGCAATGTTAATCTGGAGGTGGATGAAGGGCAGCAAAAAAAGGAAAAAGAGGCAAGGATTCTCGAAACTAGGCACATAAAATATGCAGAAAGACGCCAGAAGAATACGCAAATAGGTACCTGATATGGGGGGGCTGATTGATAGGTGGGGTATTGATAGAAAATCAATCAGCGCGAAGATATTCTCAAATGAAAAGAGATGCGTAATACCGACTTAGATGGGTAGTAATGTAGTAGTATCTCGTTTGCAGTTGGTGAAGAGCGTTGTGTTCTTGAGAGTGTTTGAGGCTTAAGCTAAATTACTGTCTTCTAAGTAACCAGAAGACGTCATTCTCCCGTTCTTGCATTATGGGTGTCGGCCGATGTATGTACGGTAAGTAGCAGAATATGTAGGACTCTTGTTGTACTCGAACGCCCAATTAACCCGAGATTTTATATTATGCAGCCTCCTATCAGACAGCCAGCCTTTCGTCAACATCCTTCTTTAATGAAACGATATGTGTTTCTAGATCTATTGGACCAATCTACCTAAGCTTACATCGAAGTTTCATTGTGCGTTACCACTCTATCGGAGATAACGGAGGATCTTATAGAGCAAGTACATATTTCAACTACCATCCCACAGTGAAAAGGGGGCTACACCAACCAGCTCGGCAACTATGTGTACACAGCGGTTCCAATCCTGCATTCCATTCCCAATTTAACCATCGTCGCTCGTCCATTCATTACGTAACAATAGATCCGGCTCTGGTCGATACGTGTAATATTCACAAGAACCGCTCATCCGCCTGTATGCATTCCATCGGAAAAGGG
>QJNV01000609.1:0-19942 GCA_004155935.1 Monosporascus sp. GIB2
CCAGCACCATCACCAGCACCTGCACCAGCACCAGCACCAGCACCAGCACCCGCACCAGCACCGGCACCAGCACCGGCACCGGCACCGGCATCAGCATCGGCACCCGCGCCCGCAGCGACTCCAACGCCCGCGACCCGTCCACAAGCGGACTGGAGACCTACACCACCGACAGCATCCCCATTACCGCCCGCAGTCCGTCCCCCGAGCGAGGTTCACCAGATCACTCAAGACAGGAGGCCCCAGGAACCGGTCCGCCCACCGAACGGGACATCACCCGTCCTTCAACATCCACAAGCTGTACAAAGCTACAGCCCGCGCCCAACATCTGTGACGCCACAACCTCCAATCACCGAGAGCTTGCAGCGGCCTGACAACCTGGCGCAGGTTAGAAGCCCAGCTCCGTCACATGTGGCTCCATCACAGGCTTCTCAGCCCCAGACTCCTGCTTTGAAGTGGGAGCCTCCATATCAGCCAAACCAACAGACCCAATATCAACATACCTCTCAGCCGTCACCTCGACCTCCCTACAATGTTGGACCGACCAGGCCATCCAACCATCCCCCGCCAACAGTGGGCCACCAGCAATCACAGGCATACGCTGGGAGACAGACACCTACCCAGTTCGCCCAGTCATCGCGAGCTTCGCCTCATATACAATCCCAATCGTCACCACCCGTTTTATTGCCACCACAAAATACAGGCCAGTTACCGCCTTCTCTACCATCATTGCCTTTGAACGCGACGCCCGACGGAGCCGGGCAGCAAGTTTCACAATACCGGCCTCCTTCCGTACCCACCCCTGGCCCGAAACCACCTGGTCCGCCACCCAGCAGTTACACACAGCCCTCAGCGCCAACTGCACCTGTGCAGACTCCTGTCCGTCCATCCAGTGCTGTACCAACGCCAGCTGCGCACCCCCTTGGGACTGCAACCAAGGGCACTGTGCCGGCAGCGCCTTGGCCTCTAGCGACCAACTCCCCTCGCCCTGCACATGCTCCTCAGGCTCCCGTATCACATACGCCAATCCAAAGGCAGCAGCAGCAGCAGAGCATACCACAGCCTTATGCCCCGTCGTATAATACTAGTGCCCAACCTCCACCCACCCCCAGGCCGGAACAGCAACCACAGCCACCACCGGCTCAGACGCCTGTTGCGGCTCCGCAACCCATACGTCCAGTGTCATTACCACAGACGCCATCCGGGCTCAATGTATCGTCGCATGTCATCCGGGGTCATGGTACAAAATGGGTATCCACCCCGACACCTGCCACGCCCCGAGTGGAACAGCTCAGTGGCTATTTCGACGCAGAAAGTCCCGCGTATGAGCCTCTGAGCCCACCCTTGCGGCCAGTTCAGCTACCGAAGACATCTCCGAATCAGAGCAGGAAGAAAGAAGCGCCGAGGATTGATATGTCTGCGGCTCGATTTAAAGCCAAACAGCCTCGTAGCGTACAGAAGGCAGGGCCTGCATTATCGCAAGCCGAGGGGCCGCCGACAGCTCTAGATTTCTCGGGGAGTAGAATTAAGAAGGAAGAGGCTACGCCTCGAGCTTCCGAGGATGGTGGTGATACGGACGGAGACGAGAGCAGTCAGAGCCGGCTGCGGATGCCAACTACGACGGCGAATAAACGCAAGCGTGAAGACAGCCCTATAGAGCGAGAGCCGCCAGGACCTCCGACGCATGTCCTGTGGACGCGCTCATTCAACAAGGTCAGTGCCTCTGCGCTCGAGCAGGTCATCAGCCACCGTCACGCCAATATGTTCGCCCATGCTGTCAAGGAACGGGAAGCGCCGGGTTATCGCAACATCGTACTTCAGCCACAAGACTTAAACAACATTCGCCGGGCTATCAATCATGGGCACAGGGCGGCAACGGCAACTGCGGCGACACTGCCCGATCTCGAGCCGAACGCCGGTAGTATCTGGCTGCCGATATCCGTTGACCTAGTTCCACCGCGCGGTATAATAAATATCGCACAATTAGAACGGGAAATCGTGCACATGTTTGCCAACGCCATTATGTACGCACCAGATCCGAACCGGGGTGTTGGGCCGTCATTCTTGAGAGAGCGAAACGATGATTCGACAGATGACAACGACGATGCGCTTGGGTACGAAGTTGACGAGGATGCGATCGTCAAGGATACACGCAGCATGTTTGTCGAGGTTGAAAAGCTATTGAGCGATCTACGCAATGAAGTAGCCCGCAATGCTCCGCCGCCCGTGGGAGGGCCCGGCAGCCGTAGTATGAGCTTAGTAGGTGGCGAGGTAAGCACAGCTGAGGATGAGGCGGACGAGCCATCCGGCGATGCAAAAAGACGAAGGGTTAGAGGTTAGAAGCCTAGCCCGAGTGTTTTAACTCTGCGATCTGGAAAATTCCGTTTGCACAGTCGGCTAGGTGGCTTCTCCTCGGGAGACGATAATTAGGCATTTATTGCAATTGTATATCGTTTACTCCCAGATGCAGAAGGGCATGGACTCGGCCGAGTCCTAATACGAAATTCATTACAAATAATTCTACGCGTTTAACTGCATTATTCGTGCCTCGTACAACTTGATGATGCCCCTTTTCGGGCAGCATGGTTGCAGGTTGCAGGGTCGTCATGATCCTGCATAAGAGGATTTGCGTACTTGGGCATGCAGTAAAACATCGTATGCATCTATTGAATAGTCTAGGCAAACCCCGGTGCCCCACATGCCTGATCTAGGCAAGTAGCCACCCTCAACAGGTACTTGCAGTGATCCTCAAGTGGGCTAACAGCTTTACGCGTCAAGCGCGTCTCACATAGCCTAGACTTTTGGTCAGTGCCTCGAACAGTGACACATCTGCCAAGCAAACCAATTGCGCACGAAAGGACAATGGCTCCTAGAAGAGTTGTGGCCGACTCTGATGATGAAGAAGATGGCTTCAGTCCCGTCAGATATCGGGCGAATACGCCAGAGCCTGAGCCGCTGAGCCCTCTTCATCAAGCATCAAGCCCAGTGGATCATCCCAGGGACGCAGCTGCATCAAGGAGCCACAGCAACAGCAACCACATATCGGATGAGACAGACCCATCGTTTTTCGCAGCCATCTACGATGAGCAGCAGAACAGGGCTCTGCAACAATCACATCTCATTGAGAACATCGTCCGCCAGAGCCAGAAGGCAAGCGCCAGCAGCGGCGATGTATCAAGACCCGTAAAGGGGAAAGGCAAGAATAGGGCGAAGGACGCTTCTTCGGGAACGGAGCTTACTTCGCCTGTTGTCCTGACCCGGCCCGTAAATCACCAGTCGACGTTGAGCGGCGGAGGTGATATGTGGGATGTGCCGAGTAGTCCTGCGGATTCGTCAAGTATCAGGAGCGTAGAGAGCTCGAGAGGGAAGAGAAAGACACTGGCCACTTATGGCAAGCGGAAGAGGAGCAATGCGGGACTAACGACGGGCTTTACCGGGACGGAGATGACTGGGGGTGGCGAAAATGATGTGCAGGACCAGCCGGATCAGGCAGCAGCGGATGCGGTTGTGTCCGACGACCGTCGCGGTGGCGATGAGTTTACTGAACCGTCACCGCTATCCGCTAGCAAAAAGCCAAAAGTGTCGCTCTATGACGCAACATCCGAGAACCCCACCACATTCTACATTGCTCAGAGCAACCTGACCACAATGCAGAAGCTCGAGTATCAGAAGGTCCAGGTACCATTCAATCCGTATGCCGGACTGTCGGAAACCCCGGCCAACCAGAAATCGAGCGGTGTTACCACGATTGCCTACTCGACGCCGAGTTTTTACGCTTCTTCGGGACCGCCGTTACCGTGGGAGAGGACGCCTGCCAGACCTCAGCAGACAGACGCCTCAGAGCACGTGATTGATGTAAGGACTTTACGGCTTTTTGGAATCCTTTTGTGACGAACTAACAAATCTCTCCCAGATAACGTCCTCTCCCGACGTGATGGCATCTGGGCATGGTCGACCAAAAAGAAGAAAATCAGCTTCGGCCTCGCATGCAGACGAAGCAGTAGCAGATGCGACGAACGATGCTCTGCTAGCTTTGAGCGAGACTCCCGCCAGCCCAAAGAAGAGGAGGAAGAAGACGAAGGGCGTGGAAGAGGTAGACGAACTTGGCCATGACGATTCCTGGGATTCAGATGCCGTTGGCCACCATCTTGAGACCTACAGGCCTCGACGTAGTCGGAGACGGTCGAATGCTGCGAGTATCCATGAAGACGAGACGGCGCAGAACGAAGCGGCTGAGGATCCTGTGGATGTTGTAGAGGTGGATCAAACAGAAGCACCTGCCAACACTGTGCAGGAGGATTCTGCGGCAGATGCCCAGCCGGCAGCTCCCGAGATTCCTAAGGCTGTCGAGCCAGAACTTCCACTAAAGCCACAGCCCAAGAAGCGAGGTCGGAAGAAGAAACAGCCAGCAATTGAGGAAATTTCTCAAGATGAGCAACCTGCCGAAGAAGAGGCGGCTGCTATAGAGCTAGACCCTCCTATCCAGCCTGCTGAAGCAGAAGAACCGGTAGAGAAGCCCAAGAAGAAACGGGGCAGGCCGCGGAAGTCGGACCAGGCGAAGGCTGCTGAGGTAGCTGCACCACAAGCCGCAGCGGAGACGCAGGCGGAACCCGAAGAACAGAGCTGCGAAAATGACAATGACGAGACGCCTCCTGAACAAGTCGAGGATGGGCCTAAGTCGAAGAAGGCCGCGCAGAGGCGGACCAGGAAATCTGACCCCGATGAGGATACGGCGCCAGGACGGGAAGCTTCCGCCCTCAAGGAGCTAGACGGCAATGCTTCGTCCCGATCGATGTCATCCGAGCCGGCGACAAAAAATTCGTCGGAGGGGGGAGCCGCTACCGAGAACAACCACCAATCCAAAGCGCAGACGGCCAAGGAGACGCCCAAGCCTGCGGCGTCGCAGTCGAAGGTGCTCTACCGCGTCGGTCTCAGCAAGAAGACGCGGATCGCCCCGTTGTTGAAATCCATAAGGAAGTGAGAGAGGAGTGGGCTGACTACATTATCATCTCTACCATTTAACTTGGAGAGAGGAAAGGCAAGCTCCGCGGCGGACGAAATCTCCGGGCATGCTCTCTCTGCGCGCGTGTGTATGGCACAGTTGAGAGATCGCATTCCTTGATGCTGTTTATTATATGACTAACGATGGTTACGACGGTGTGAGTGGGACCTGTTGACCTGTTTCTCAACAATGCTCTAGCTAACACTATAACTCAGTTAAAGACTCTTAGATAAGAACGGAACCAATGCCGTCTGCTCCTGGAATCTACTTGCCTTCAACTGTAGCGGCGATCCCCCAGGTTCTAATTTGAGGAAAAGGGCGAATTTGGTAAACTCCCTCGGAAAGCAACCAGTCCCGGAGTAGGTGTTTTAGGGAGCCCAGATTGCAAAATATATACGGAGGTAGTCTATCAGACAACGGAGGTAGCAGGACGTTTATATACCCTAGCTGGCTAGATCGCGAGCTCTTAAAACCGGTAATAACAACTTCTCTGAACTACATCTCCACCGTTTATCTCGAACTGGCGATTGTTCGATGACCTAGACAAATATGGATATCTTCCTGCGCAGCTGATTTTCTGCTACAGCTATTCAACGGTGATTGCTATCCCCGATACAGGCCAGTAATTGCCGGCCCCCCCCCGCGGGCCCCAAGCCGGCCGGCGCCCTCCCTCCCCTAGCCACGACAAGAACGACATCAGCTTCCGTGGCCCAGCGGTAGCCACACATACCCACACATACATCTACATACGAACCCGGCTCCTGCCTGGCGAGCGCGCAGCCTCCCCTTGGTTCTATCCCGTCAGGTTAGTCCACGGCGTCGAACTCGGCCGCCACGCCTAGATGGTTCCGCAATCCATGGCTTTCTCGAAGTCAGAGATCGCGTTGTAAGGCCCCCCCGGGTCGTCACGGCGCTGTGCGGGATCGGGACCGAGGTCTCCGCAGCGTCGGTCACCTTCATTTCCGCGTCGGCGGCGTCGGCACCCCCACCACGCATGTGGCTTGCGAAGAGCCCTCCTCGCCTGGGACGGTTCGGAACGCGCGGGTCTAGCGTTAGGGGTCTGGGGGCGGCGCGTTGCAGAGGCAGAATTCCGTAGCATTTATGATCCGAAATTGACATTATATGTGAGTATCTTCGGCTTCACTCTATCTAGACGGGTTTGCGTGTTATGAACGATTCTGACGGCATGATACCCAGATGTACAAGTTCATTGGTTGTTGTCCAGTCACATTTAACTAGATATACTCAAACTGGTAAATAATTGCAGTGTACGGATACTAAAGGGACTTTCGACTGAAGTTGCAACTGCAGAAGCTCCATTCGACAGCATCCGCCATTTAAGCTAAACTATTAGGTAGGCAACTTTTGTTGCTTCAGGTTCAGATGCCGCTATGAAGACTTTCCGGTTTGAAGCGCCGGGCTTGATAAAGTAGCCAGCAATGCGGTGAGGCGTTCGGTTACGATCTGGTGGGAACAAAGCGCGTAGTTGAGTATTCTTATTTCGACAAGGGCTTGCTGAGTCTCCCCTGATAGCCTCCTTCCTACTGCGGGACGCACCGTTCTCAAAATCCTGTGATGAACAGGGAGTCCAGTGGTCTATTCGAAAGCGCTTCGCCGACCTGCCGAAAACTTTTGTAGCCATGTCTGGCCAATATGACTTTAGGCCACGAAGCGAGATCGTTGCCCATGATTGCAAGGCCGTAACTCTTAGGCAATCCCGCGGGTCGCATTTGGCAACCTTTGAGAAATAACTGTGACCCATCAGAATCGGCTCTAATAGTCTTCGATAAATTTGAATCATGATTCTTACCCAGTAGGCCTTGACATGACATGTTCATAATCTTATACGCTGTTAGTTCTCTAAACGGGTTCAGTAACTAGCATGTCGCTCTTACGAGGGCCTGGAAGATGTAAAAGGACGTAAACATCCAGTGCCGAAGCCGGGGATTCAAAGCCTTGGAGGATTCTCCCGTAAGCTGTCACTGAGACGTCGAGGCAGACTCGACTCCGCATTGTTATTCTGCGTGTCAGGACTGCCCCAGGGGGACCAGGAGGTAGCAGCCCCGACTCGGCCTCGCTCCTGAAGCCGGAAATTCATTAGCCATCGAACGTGCATCCCCATTACCCCGAGCGTACTTCGGATTTCAGTTAGTTGATCCTTGATCTGCATGGTCTCGTTGAAAAGTAGCATGGAATGGCGACCTTCAACTTCGCTAATTGCAGACGACAGGCGCTCGACTTTAGATTCTACCGTCTCAAACAAGGAGAGGAAGTATTGGTCCCGCGATTCATAGGGCGCCGTTTCCGCATTGACTGGACAACCAAGGAGATTTATGTCCGAAGGGGTCCCGGATGAGCTTGCCGAGGGCAATGGGAACTCTCGGTTCTCGAGGAATTTGATGCGCCGGTCTTTCAATCGGTCTCTCTCGTTCAGTACTTCGACTCTTGCCCGAAGCTCTGCCAACTGCTCGCCGAGCGGGCCCACGACTCGGTAATCGCACTTCCGCGTATGCTCTTCCAGACGTTTCCGGCTCATTTGGCGGGTACAGCCTAGTGCCGCAAATCCGCAGGGGATTTCCTCTTCAGGGCATTCTTTCCTATGCTCATCCTGCTTGTGTCGCACAAACTCGGCATTGCACAACTCACACTTCTTCTTCCTGTTTGGACACTCCTTATCTTGATGCTCCTCCAGGTCTACCTTTTGCTTGACTTGTTCGCAGTATTCGCACTTGACTTCGTAGTGTAGGCATCCTTTGTCGATGTCCTTCCGAGCTACCGCCTTGTCACATGCAGGGTGAGGACAAGGGACGAGTGTCTTCTCGCAATATCGTGCAATGTGGTTTTCCACTAAGGACCGGGCTACGACGAGGGTACATCCTTGCAGCCTGTTGGGGCATCTGACAGTCAGATTGTCAAGCTGATTATAGACAATCTTGGGTGCGGGTCGGGTCTGGGAGACAAGCTTAAGAGGGAGCCGGTCGACGGGACAAACGGGATTCAGGGCGTGAGCTTGTACCAAGCATTTCTGGCAGAAGACATGGTCGCAGTTCGTGATAACCGGAGAGATCAACGCGGTGCGACAAATGGGACATATGAGATTCTCGTCGATGGCATCTTCGTATTCCAGACTACGCAGGTCTATGGCTGGAGGCTGAGTTTCGGCGCGGACGAACGGCCGGAGCGCTAGCGTGGTAGTGGTTGTCACAAGCCCTTCTTCTTCTGGTGTATTTGGAGGCGGCATGGTAGGTAGACTCTCTGTATGCTACCGGTGCATTTCTTGTAGAGGCTCCATAGATCTCAGTCCCATGGACTGAAATGTCATCGGATGCTTTTGAAATAAGTAGTAGGACTTTACGATGTAATAATGTCTTTAAGGTGGTAAAGGAAGTCGGACTGAGAAGGGGCGGAAGCTCCCGAAATCAACCCCCCGCTATTAACTCTCTACCTGGTATTCTTGGTATAACAATTTCCGTCACGTGCATACCTACTAATACATCATAATTTATCAACGAGGATAGTTTTGAGGGGTTGAGAAGGCGCAGCGAATATTGGTTCCTTGTCCTTTCTACGGTATTATATGCTTAATTGGCTTGAGTTCTAACTCAGCAGGACTCGCTAGCTAGCCGGTCGTCTCGAAACTGCATCTTTTCATGCCTTTACCGCCTAGAGCTATTGTAATATGTATGCACGATTCATAATGATTTATTCACCTAGGGTTTGCAATTACCCACCCATGGGTACCCGTTTCACTACCCACAGCATATATTCATACGTCGTAAAAGCGGAATACTTACAATTACCTATAAATATTTGTAATAGAGGCAATTCCATATTACTTGAGGTCCCTTATTACTTACTTACGATTGAAAATATGATCCGTGGGTATTCAGGGGTAGAGTAGGTGGGTAGTTAATACAAATCCCAAACTCATCCCTTGATTCGTGTACTAAGAAGAGTAGAATATCTAAGTAACACTATTCCAAACAGCCCAGATGTGTCCTCATTCCCAACCATATGTCCTGGTATCAAGCTCCATGTGCGTCCATGCGCCGGAGACCGGCGTACATTCATACAGATAAACTATCGCCCACTGGCTCAGCTTGCGCCATGTCGGGTTGGACATACGTGTTGGAGAGTGCAGAGATACTCTTTTGGTGTTCGAATGCACTCGAGTTCTCGGCCTTTTGTCTCGACAATAGCCAACCGTCGTACCCGTCAGGGTACTTCTCGACAAGTTTCCTCATGTCCTCACGGACTCTAGGACAGGGCGAGTTAAGTGTCGAGTTCCGTGAATGAGAGAGTTGCAAGGATACTCACATGTTCCTGAACCTGGTATTGCCCAAGTAAAGGGACGACGCATGTAGGTTAAACCTCCTGCGTACTCGGAGATGAGCAAACTGCGAAGCTGATCGTGGCCTAGTCAAGGATACATACAAGGAATACAAAAGGACACGGTCGTCAAAGTCTTCGGCAGGCTCAGACGGTGGAAAGTGTTGTTTGTACCTGGTGATATATGAGCCGCTCACTGCAACATCCGGAGTCAGTGATTGTTCATCTCGTCCGACTTGTCAGGTGATCGAGCCTTGTTAAACATGTTTAGGGGCTATAAACCCTTGAAAAAGCCTGCCAGGAAACCCCGTGCTCTTAGCCAAAGGAGAGGTGTGAGAAATCATAAGTCTAGGGTTTCCTTACTTTTGTGCCTGACAGGCTGCCAGGGTCCAAGTTCATCTTAAGCAGTGTCAATGTCACACAGTCACCAACTATCCCTTAAGGCGACGCACATTCGTTATGGGCCCATAGGGTTGTTGCATCAAAGACGACCGGCTGGTTCGTGTTCACGTCAACCGAACAGTTTCCATCCCACACTGGTGCGCTTGGAATTAGCACCTTCATCTGCTAGCCAGAGTCAAGAGCATCGTGTCCCGTTCTTCAAGACCACCATACTTCGACTAGAAGATTTCCGCTCAAAAGGTAAGGGGCAACGGCAATACAGCCACTTACTGTCACCATGGACCAACCGAGGCTTGATCTTGTTGGGTCCATACTCCAGTGGTCTAATGAGACGTGGAATGACCTTTTCTATGATACCCTTGCGGAGGTATGCCATGTCTTCATCGTATCCGTGGGTGTTCTCCTCATTATCAAATGAACGCTGCAAACCAGCAGTAAAAGTTTGTTCCCACGAGTCGGTGAGAGGGAAGAACTGGGGGAGACGTCCGCCTTTAGGAAAGGTGTCAATAATCATCAGGCGAGACATGTGGTGGCGCTCAAAGCTAAGCCCCAATATAGGGCTCAGGCCATAGAACAAGCATAGACATTGCCATGGTGACATGACCATTTAGAGAATCTGAGTTACGAGCGTCACTCACCATAAACCTCATAGGGGAAGCCGAATTTGCCCTCTTTCGAGACCCCCCGCTTATGAAGTCCGGCCACTAGCGCGGGAAAGTCGTCAATGTCAGGAATGTCGTCAGTCAACTCGTGAAAGGCACACAAGAAGAAATGGACATCTTCCATCTTCTCGTACGATCCATAGCCATAAGGTCGTGCTACCAACTCTGGCATTACGTCCCAGAGCGTTTTCATCGCGTGGTATTCACCAAATACAAGGTCGTGCCCAGTTTGTCCTTGGTGAACCTTAAAAAATAATAGGTTAGTCTTCTCTCCCGTAGCTACACCTACGCACTTACGGGAACCCTAATTCGTGCTCATACTTTGATGAAGTAAGACACGTTATCCCCATCTGGACTAATTGTGTCAATTTTGGCGGTACGAGCCCAGTAGGACGATCCGGAGGGCTCGATTGATAGGACTTGAGAGCCGGCTGGGAGTTCTGGGTGTAAGACATTAGCACCAGGCTAAAATGTCCATCCACTCAACTCGAAGCCAGACGCGAATGGCCCCTTTTTGGTTAGCAGAGCGCGGATTTTGACATACTCGCTTTCACAGCCTCGTCAACGTACGATATCACGTTCTCTGGAACTGCGATCTCCTGGTTCCAAATGCTCGGGTCTGTACTCGGAGCCATTGTGGCGGTTTTAAAAGTAAAGTGAACTCCTATTTCTTCTAGCACAGGGGACCTGCGGAGCGGGACGGGTTTAAATGAATGGGATCTGGTTGTCCTACTTGCTGGAGAAAGTGTGGATCTCTAATCCCGCATATGTCGTTATGGCAGCCTGCATTCAGACGTCGGGGGGGACTGGTGATTAGGCCAATAGCAGACCCATGATAATCTTGGCCAAGTATTGACCCCTGTTGCGACGCTCGGAACACACCACACAGTGTCGATTAACAGTTGTAATCCCAGGAGCTCGACCACATACGCTTTAGAAGAGGCAATTTTGGCCAAATACTGTAATCCTCTTAAGCGCCAGACTGTGTTTGTGGCTTCAACCGAATATGCAGCTCAACTACAACATGGCTAGACTGCCGTCCTGCCAGCCTGCTGTTCCTAGTTGATACCCCGTCTCCATAGCGTTGCCAGAGCAGATGACATAACAGGCATTGATACTGAGTTCATCAGCTGTAGGATCGCAACTTGCGCCACCTCCAAATTAGAAGGTTATTGCATAGGCTCTACCATTGCGTTTATCCACTCGGGCACTCCCGTTGCCGAACTACTTTCCTCCCTCTATTGGTTAAGTCGTAACATAGACTATCCAGAACCGTGTGTGTCAGAAGAGCGATCCCGTACGAAGAAGTAAACATGTTGTCGAGTTAAACCCAGATTCACAAGTAGGAAACGCCCAGTCCCGTCATGGATCCAGTTTCTGACCCCGTGTCACGGTCCACAACCTCGGCTACATCTGGGTCAACTCGATCATTCCTTGGACGATCACTTATCAGGAGGGAGACGAAAACCACCATCAAGGATGAACAGGAGGGTCCGAAGGGTCCAATGGGGTTGACGACCCTCTATGAACCCGATGATCAAGTAGTCCTTGACCTTATATTCGTTCATGGTCTCAATGGCGGCTCTCGGAGTACATGGTCCAAGGGAACCGGCGCTTCCTTCTGGCCCCAGGATTGGCTCCCCCATGATGACGCCTTCCGCGATGTCCGTATCCATACATTCGGGTATTCATCCGCGATAAATCACGAATCAATTCTGAATATTCACGATTTCGCGAATAACCTCTTAGCGTGTGTTCACCACTCGCCGGCGATGGCTTCGAAAGAGACGGTAGGTGGCGTCTCGGAGAATTGTGATTCAAATCTGACGTGTCTCAGCCCCCAATTGTCTTCATTGGACACAGTATGGGGGGTTTAGTAGTAAAGAAGGCGTACATTCTGGGGCGCCAGTTACCAGAATATGAGAGCCTAGTCAATCGAGTTCGCGCTGTCTTTTTCCTTGCTACGCCTCACCAAGGGGCTGGCATCGCTCAACTACTGAGCCGCGTACTCGCACTTGCCCCTGGTTCGCGGCCTTTCGTCATCGACCTTTCACCTCAGTCTGGGATGCTGCAATCGATCAATGAAGAGTTTCCGAGATACTGCCAGGACTTGCAGCTATTCTCTTTTTATGAATCGCAGCCGATGTACTACGGAATTGGCAAGGGACTCATTGTTGAAAAACATTGCGCCGTAATGAACTATCCCAACGAGCGACGGACTTACCTCGATGCCAATCATCGCGACGTCGCGCGTTTCTCGGCACCGAGTGAACCATCGTACGTGTTGATTCGAAATGCTTTGGCCATGACGGTTGAAAACCAGCGAAGTTCCCTAGATTCCCACCGGCAGGAAGTCGAGCACGACGAGCTGGTAGCTTTAAGCAGGTTTCTAGGGGTTTCAAGCGCACCTGAAGACGATCTAATGACGAATGACTCCCAGAAGCTCCCGGGGTCCTGCCAATGGCTTATCCAAAGGGACACATTTCAACAATGGCGCGATGCTATGACCTCTAAGATCCTCTGGTTACGTGGACGTCCCGGTGCAGGAAAGAGTGTTCTCGCATCGCATGTAATCAACCATTTACGTACCCTGGGACTGGATTGCTGCTATTATTTCTTCGCGGAGGGAGATAAAAGCAAGACCAGCATCAACGCGTTTCTTCGCTCCATAGCGTGGCAAATGGCCGCCTTACATCCAGAAGCATTCTCAGAGCTCTCTTATCTTTCGAACAACTGGAAAGATACCCCTATTGATAAGGTTGACCATAACCCCGTCTGGCGCCGCGTCTTTTCAACTGGTCTTCTAAAGATCAGACTAAGGAGGCCGCAGTACTGGGTCATTGATGCACTCGACGAATGTAAAAATGGCTCGGAGCTAATCAAATTTCTGAGGAAGGCTCAGGAGATGTGGCCGCTTTGTGCCCTTGTCACTTCAAGAGCCGGCGTTGAAACATATATCACTAGTTCAAACCCCTCCATGGAGGTCATATGTGAGACGATTCTGGAAGACAACAAATCTGACATTGCCGCTTTCCTCACTGCAAACCTCCAGAACCTTCCAGGAGCGACAACAGGGGCCCAACAGAGCATGGCCGATCGAATTTTGCACAATTCCAGTGGGTGCTTCCTGTGGGTCAACTTGGTCCTAAAAGAGTTGCGCCAGGTCCATACTTCCGCAGAAATAAGCCAAGTCCTGGATAGCAATCCATCTGATATGGATACTCTATATTCCAGGATACTTGATGAAATGTCACATGCTAAGTTCGGCAAGGACTTAGCCAAAGCTATCTTGACATGGACCACCTGTGCGTTCCGGCCGCTTTCGACGGACGAAATCCACTACGCCATTGAGAAAGATATCAAGGACTCGATTGACGACATCGGGAAATCCATCAGTAGCTGCTGCAGTAACCTTGTGTATGTTGATAAGGCAAGGAAGGTCCAGTTAGTCCATTTAACTGCCAGGGAGTTCCTAACGCGGAAAGAACTCGATTCCGAGTACAGAATAGACAGAGCATCTGGACATAAGAGGCTAGCACTCGTATGCTTACAGGTTTTGTCCGGCGGCCAAAGCGGCTCACGACGACCATCCAAGGCCCGCCGACCAGGAACCGATGTTACCACTGAGAACAGCTCGGCGCTACATGATTACGCGTCGACATATCTCTTCCAACATTTGCTCCAGGTCAGGTCCAGTGACAACGAGATATTCATAGAACTAGCCAGATTCCTTAGCTCTCATGAGGTCCTAAGCTGGATTGAGAGGCTATCTAGGAATTCAGATCTTCAGCGTCTATATCAGGCCGGAAAGAACTGCACGAGCATGGTCACACGCCGAACCCAACACACCCCACCAATAGGTATACAGAAGCAACTTACGCTTGTAGAACGATGGGGCATTGACCTTGTTCGGCTTGTGAATAAGTTCGGCAAGCAGTTGAGCCAGTTCCCGTCTTCAATCCATCACCTCATCCCTCCCTTTTGCCCTGCGGAGTCGGCTTTAAGAAGGCAATTCGTCAACCCCTATCGGGGGCTCAATGTACAGGGATGCGTCCAAACGAATTGGGATGACTGTCTCTCGACGATCAGCTACTCGCGGCTGTCCAAGCCTATGAATATTGCGTCATCCGAGGACTCTACAGCGCTGGCACTGTCAAACGGGTAAGTGTGACATTTTATTTTTGAAGCGAGTTTGATGAACAATGCATTTTAACCCCATGCGATGTTTACGCTACCATAAGACTCGAAGACATAAGCTATCAGTGGATGTGAAAACGGCAAGTTGGTACCGTTGTGGATGTTCGCTGAGCTGATCGTAATTAGGAATGTCATCGTTTACGACAATACAACTCTTCTGGAAAGACACGCATTTAAGCACGGAAAACCGGTATGGAGCATCGCGTTTGGTAACGCTGGGAAGCGTTTGGCCACTGGGGGAGCGAAAGCAGTACGGGTGTGGGATCTTGATTCTTCAGAACAGCTTCTCACCTTCAAAGTTTCCGCTGTCTGCATGGCGCTAGCGTTCATCGAAGAAGATGATTTGCTCGTGGCGGTTACAAAGAATAACCGTATCATTTACTGGGATATCGTTCATGACAGCCCCCGCGACGACCCGATCGACTGGACAAGAGACTTTGGTGAGAGCGATCCACAGTTACATCTCAAGCGGCCAACTATTGCGGCTTTCAGCGTTGAACAGAGCCTACTCGCGATCATCTACCGAGGAGAAGACATCCTTCTATGGAGCTTAGATGAAGACCAAGTATACGACATGTACACGAAAGATTCTGGGTCGCGTAGGTTCGAATTGCAGAAGGTTGCTGATGGATCGACAACCGTTTGGGCCGTTGCATTCAGTACGACCGTTGAGGCCAACCTCTTGGTAGCTGCGTACTCCGATGGCGACGTGATCGTATTCGATACAGAGTCAGGGACGCGCCTAGGTTCCATAGATGGAATCAACGCCCAGACAATATCTTGCTCACCAGACGGTCGTACTCTCGCTACAGCAGACTCACACGGAATCATCCACCTCTTTGATCTCAAAACCCTCAAATTTATCTACCGCCTTCGCTTTGATACCGACACATTACGAACGAAAATGCTGGCTTTTACCTCTGATAACCTACGACTTCTCGATATTCGTGGCCACCAGTTCAGAGTATGGGATCCAACTGTGTTATTGCGACATGAATTTGAGGACGAGAACAGTGACACTGTATCATGTTCAACAATGCCACAAGAAGTTGATTATAACCCGGTGGAGAAGATTCAGATAACCTCAATTGCTTGCATACGAAATGCGCCGGTTGTTTTGTGCGGCAAAGAAGATGGCAGTCTGCATGCTTACGATATCACTGGCGAACCCCGAAATCAACAACTCTTCACACAGACATCGAACTGTGCCATAACGTTCCTCCACTTCGATGACGAATCTGGATTCCTCACGTGTAGCGATGAAGCCGGGAGAGTGACGTGCAGGAAGATTGTAAAAACAAATATGGGTTGGGATTCCCATGATCCAGTCATCGACCTGACGAATGAATTCGCTGTGTTGAACGCCATTACATCTGGGAAACATAGTCGTCTTCTCACTTCGACGTCTCAGCATGATACCCTCTGGTCGTTGTCGCCAGAAAATATGGAAGAGTACATTGCACGCACCGATGGAGACACCAAGCCGAGATGGGCCGTGTCGCCCCTGAACCATGATGTGTTAGTTCGCTTTGAGGCAACTACCGCATCGTTCTTCAGTTGGAAGACACTTGAGAGGGTTCGGTCGATCGATTTGCCACCAGCCCAGCACAATATCGACTCGTTGATAACTCTTCAACATCCACAGTACCTCGTCACGGCTAGACGTGAACGACCCCATGAGCGCGGCTCTCCGACTGCTTACCACTTGTGGGATTTCCGTGACTTTATGTTCCAACCCCAATTGACCAGTACTTCGCGGAGCGGACTTGCTACAGTCCAACCAGCTCTTGACTTCGGTGCCCTTGGTCTCAAGGTGGAGAGTGTTATCGGAGTTGCCAACGAGCGCATTATTTTTCTTACTCCCGACTATTGGGTCTGTTCCGTTGAGATCGGTCTTTCGAAGGTAGACCTCAACCCCGCAACAGGCAGTTCACGGACCACAGATGGCGTAGTCCGTCACTTTTTCATTCCTGATGAGTGGTCAAGCCTAGTGCACCGGGTTCTTGTTGACGTACGACGTTCTGGTGAGATTATTTTCGCCAAGAGAACGGAACTGGCAGTTATTCGGCGTGGCCTTGAGATAACTGAGAGAGGAGTCTTCAATAGCCGTCGGACCTCATCAGCCCGAACTCTTCCGCGGCGGCCAGTGGATAAGAGGCATATAAGTGTCTAAGCCTTGAGTGCCGGAAACCGCGGGCACAGACTGTCGGTCTAATAACCCCCTACACAGTATGCGCACATAAATCAAGCGCGGATATGAGCAAACCTCCGGATATGATGACTAGAATTTCGCCTTTTCTCCAAGCTATTGCAACACTTATCAATTCGCATTAGATAAATACCCGTTTCTCTTCTTACGCCATCCCCAGCCCCAGCGTCTGAGTATGTAGACAGCTGTTATACTGCCAACACCCTCGAGTAGGGCAAGGAGGGTGAAAAGCCATGAGTGGCCAATGGCTTCTACGGCGGGTTGCAGGACGGCGACGGCGACGGCAGATAAGGCGCACCGGCAGATGTTATTACTGGCGCCAGCGGTGCCTGGCCGACTCGGAAAGATGTCAACAATCAGAGCACTATAGATCTGATGGACGACTGTGCATTTAGCACCGATGTAGAACTGGAGGAGTAATGGTACTGCTGGATGAGCGCGCATTTGCACAGCCCAGCCATAGCCGGCTACGGCAGCCATCGAAACCGCCATGATAGGTACGCTCCCTGTTGATCGCGCTTGCTCGATGGGAAAGTGAGCAATATCAATCTCTTCCTTCCTGCCGCCGGCTCCTGCTTTCACTGAAGTTCTTCGAAAACTCCAGTCCATAAGCCGGCCGGCGATCCAGCCTCCTACAATAACACCTCCACCTCCTGCAAGAAAGCACAGTCCAATTTCAAGGTCGTTGAAGCCGTACCGAGGACCATATATTAACGGTATGGAGGTTTGAATACAGTACCATACCATATAGGGCGCGGCGCAGAGCCACAGGATCAGAGCCGTGTCTGGATAGAAGATAATCCGGATTGAAGGTAAAGGATTTGGGGCCGAAAGCCTCCCCCGCCCTGTCTTCCCCGCGTTGGGATCCTCAGGTAACGCAGGTAGGAATCTGGGCGCTTGAGGCATGCTATTTCTAGAATCCCCAGCGGAAATTTGTGCTGCGGCAGACTCCTCTGAGTCAAGATTTGTACCTGCCTTCTCGGTATCATGTCTAGGGGTTCCCCCACCAGTAGTTCTTGAACGGCGCCTGAGTGTTGAAACCAAGACGGTAGACCATCTTGTCCATATGCCGCGCGGTTTAACTGCACCATTCCCTACGATTCCCCTCCCAGTCTCAGGCAAGGTCCATCCGATCAACATCAACGCTGTTGCTCCAAAAATCACCAGTGTTATGAAACACCACCTCGCGTTCCCGCTAGCAAGAATAGCACCTCCGCCAAGTACTGGCCCGACACATGGCCCGAGGTTCGTAGCTGCCATCATTGGTCCCAAGACAGAACCGCGTTGGGAATGGGGCACAATATCCGCGACAACTGCGTACGCCAAACTTAGCACTGCGCTTCCGCCAATACTCTGCAAGGCACGTAGAAGTAGCAGCGCAACATAGCTGTCCGTGTTAACGGCGAGGCCGATGCTAGCGAGGAGATAGATGGCAAATGTTGCCAGAAAGACAGGCCGACGCCCGAAGGTGTCAGACACGGGTGAGAAGAAGGAGGGTGCAATGCCTTGAAAAATAACGTATAGCGTGATGGTGAGGTTGATCGCTTGGACTGAAGTGTGATAGTCCCTGGCGAGAAGATCAATGAGGGGGAAATAGATGGTCGCTGTCAGCGAAGATGCGAGTGCCAGATAGCCTAGCAAGTAGGTGAGATACAGTATCATTGACCGAGGGAAAACGCTGTATCGAGGCTGTTGCGTTTGCTCGGTTGGACTCACTGAGTGAGTAGAATCCGTCAGTCCAACAACCGGGGAGCCATGAGTGCTCGCCGGGTTGTCTGCAATGATTTGATTAAGAGCGAGAGGCTGACATGGCTGAGACTCAGGCGCCATGTCCGTTATTAGATATACGACTATGAGTTGAAGTATTGTACACTTTCCCTTAGGTCAAGGTTGGATGCTAAGTCATGGGAGTTTTGCCATCTCAATTTATTTCTTTGCCGATCTCATGGCCTGCATCCCAGTGCGGTTATCGGATCGGTTTGACAAATCGCATCTGCAAGCAGGGGTACTCCCCCAGTATGGTTACATCAAACTATCATAGATACTCTTCGACCTTGAAATTCGATGATATAGAGCTGTTTCCACAGTCGGTAAAACCAAAACATTGTTGATGGATAAGGAGTAGGAAACTCGAAATTGGCCGCCGCGCCAAAGGCTCGTGGTCGAGTAGTTAAAAGACTTGACAAAATAAGCAACCACCAGGTATTCATTTCGTGCTTCTTAATCAGATGCTCTCCGGACCTGAACACATAAAGGCATTTCCGAAGTTAGCAACAATCCCCTTCATTGAGAGCTATGATAATTATCATTATGACAGCAAAGTATATTAGAAATCCTAACTCGAGCCGGGAGCAACTCATGGGAAGAAGCAGGTTCTGTTCTCGCATACAGAAAACCCACGACCTGAGGAAGTTTTAAAATTTAATGTCAGTCTAGTTGCGGATAACATACATTATATTAACAATAGCGTGACTATATAACTCCCGTTAATCGCCTCTTTATAGTCTCCTCACGACTCCATGTAAGTAGTAGTCTAAGCTTATGCTGATTCACGACCAGCGATTCTAGTAAGACTGGATGGGTATGGGTTGGACCTGGAGACCTCCCTAGCATAACGAATTTGTGGTTAACTGTAACTGTCGAGAGAATCCCTACATACAGCGCCAACGACTTGATAGATGATATATGAGTCCTGAATCCAAAGAGAGGGTCCAGGTGCGGAAGAACAGGTTCGTATGTCTACGTAGGGAGTTGCAACTTTAATCTCAACTAGAATGTAGAGTTACAAGCAACATTCGAGTTATAGGGAGGCGAATATGCAGCTGTATCACTCTAAGCGGGTATGCATACCCAGCAAAAGTCGGGCTCAACAAATTTCATGGGCACGGACAGTGCTGAACCAATCTGACGTAGGTGGCAGTCCTGATAGTGTCGACTAGGCAAAGTTGGGTTAGAGTGGAGTGCTTATCAGCAATTCCCCCGTCGAAAAAGACGAGGATTGTTCAGTTATCGTTATGTTCAGTCACGAATTCACGATTTTGGGTCGACCTTTCTCTCTTTCCTTAGCTAGAGCGGTGCAAGATGGCTGGCATATCACTGAAGGTGTCTAATAGATGTAAGGCTCCTGTGGGGGGGGGGGGGGGG
>QJNV01000610.1:0-19773 GCA_004155935.1 Monosporascus sp. GIB2
TGGGGAGGCTAGGCTGAGCCGAAATTCGCACGAGAAAGAGGAAGCCGTGATTGGTACAACCGGGCGGTAGACAACCATCACCCACTTAGCTCCCAGTTTTATCCAATGCCAACCCCCGTGGTAACCCCACTTCACTGCGCTGCCGCTAGTGACTCTATAAGCAGGCTATGAAAAGGTGTTCATTAGGGGGGGACACATGTACTGCTGTATTCTGCCCAGGGAGGTGTTTCGTGGGGATGGTGGACCCCTTCCGGCACTTTGGAGATTTTGTGTCGTCATGTCTCTCCTCAATGCAACAGCAATATATAGACAATGCGCATGCATCACAATACGTCAAAACGGAGTTGTCGGCCACCTGTAAAACTCCGTTCTCTTATATGTCACACAAACCTGGCCTGAGACGGTGGAGGCTCAGTACTTTGCCATGAGAGCCGGCGTCGCTTGTATCATATCAATGGGCTTTATTTAAACTTGGTTCCTTCGCTCTTGAGAAACGTTTCGTCTCCCCTGCTTATCTCGACTTCTACCGAAGAAGAGGGCATACCAACTCTACCTAGGTACTTAAGCCACGACAAGAAGCCTATACAACGACATGGCCTCCCTTGTGCGAAGGGTATTGGGTGCTGTCGTGCGCTCAGCTCACATACACCATTTTGGTTCAGAACTGGAGGCTACATTCCCGACACCTACCGTCCAGGATTCTGGTGAGGGTCGAGAACGGACACCGCTTTCGGAACCCATCCCAGCCGGTCAGCTAGCAGAGACAGCTCATCATCAATTTCAGTCCGACTTCTTCGGCAAGCTACCGCTTGAGATCCGGAGACAAATCTACGAAGAGCTGTGGCGTTCAGCGGGGGAATCTCAGCACATCTTCCATATGAGCGGACGGCTACGTCGGTGCGTCTGTATTACGGATCACGACGCCGAAGATGAGCGGGACGACATCGTCGAGAACTTCAAGCTCGAGAAGTCGTTGACGCACGAGACATATTTCTCCAACCAGGCTCTGCACAGGCAGCTCTCGTCAACCTGGACGAAGCATTGGAAGTGCGAGGAGCACATGGCGAAGCACGGCGCAAACGAGCCTGCCCCTTTCTTACCGGCACTTACAACCTGCAAGAGGATGTAAGTAGGCTACCACACATCAACCTAAGCATATTCATGCTAACCGGACTAGGTACTTTGAATGCATGGACTCTATTGGCGAGCATGTCACTTTAAATTTCACGTCGCTTCAGGCGGCGCATGACTTTGCGGTGGTCCGTCGGCAGGCCCCCATCGTCAGCACTATCCGGCGTCTCAACTTCTCCTTCTACCTTTCCCAGGAGGAGATCGACAAATACATGCCCTGGAACGACTCACAGTGGAAGCAGCTGTGGCAGACGCTAGGCGGGCTAGAGAACGTGCGGCAGGTGAAGCTATGGCTCGACGGGCGCCTGGGATCCGACCAGCACGGCCTACAGCTCAACGGCCCCGCGCTTTTCAAGTGCCTGGACGAGGCGCCGAAGTACAGGTTGAGCGTGAATTTACCGACGGACGCGGATACTGAGGAGAAATTAACAGACCCGTGGGGCCCACGGTACGCCATGGATTGCTTCCAGGGCGTCGAGCTGCAATTTCGCGGAGCCCCGGCCTATCGCCCGAGCGACAAGAAGGGGGTCTGCGGCCCGACGAATAGCGAGATGCCTTCCTTGGAGGTGATGGCTTGGTATTCGATGTCCATGAACGTGTGATGCACTACTCTAAGCGTCGGGGACAGAGGACTAAACCCTATTTTCGGAACGTTGCGGTCGGAACCGCAACTTCGATGTTGTACTACCATCCTAATTCGGCAAGTGTAGCATTTGGCTTGGCCAACATACTGCGGTCGCAGGAGGTTCAGGGGTCATTGGGCGGTCAGCGTGGGAGCGTTACGATATCATCGAGCAATGAAATAGTGTTTTATTTTACAGCTTCTAGTCAAATTGACTTGATCCAAAGGATTTCAGATCCATGCGATTGTCGTATCGTGCCACTTGAAGGGCTTCCTTCCGCAATCAAATATCGCCGAGTGGAGAAGGGGAATCCTACGGTAACTCCAGTATTTCCATCCATTTCTAGGAGACTCCATTCACCAACTAACTGCCACCGACTCACGAACCCAGTCCACCCCTTGTTACTCCTGAGTTGCATTGAATATGTCGTTCTTCTAACAATCCTAGCCGTTATATCTGCTTGCAAATAGCTAAATCAAACTTGCATAGGTAGTTTCATATTTGGTCAATTCCTTTACGTTCCCCTAGATCCAAGTAGGGACTTTCACAGGGTAAATCCCATGTCATCGTAGACTTCTACAGACATCTGCCTAGCCTCCTCACCGTCTCACCCTCTTGGCGATCCCGATTCCTAAACATGCGCCGTAACCCAGGATTTACACCATCCGAGGATGGCTTGAATCCACCGTCGCTGTATACAAACCACTAAGGGACAGCTCGGCAACTTTCACATGCATGTAGCTAGCCCGAGGCAATGACGCACAACTCTTTCGTATGGGAGAAGGGGGCTCCGCGGTCCCGGGGCGGGTGGTTTGTTTCTAGAGATGCTTCTAACACCCTCGTGGATGCACATCATAGTGGATTCAATACTGAGGGTAAAAGGTTGCACATAGCATGTTAAACCCTTTTCAGCCTTGGTTTCCATTCAGGGCAACATTTTACGATGCAGGTGGCTTGCTGGACGGAACGTCAATTCCGTCAGGCGATGCTCTTCTCCACACGTAGATGCATACTACGGTCCCGACCCGCTGGATGGAATGTAATGCATGAGACTTTCATGCAGTATCTGGATTGAGACGCCACTGGCGCTTTCAGACATCCAACACGTCGGTGATCTCGATGCGGTGACAGGGCGGCCATACATGTAGTGGAGCTGGAGCGCAGGCATTTGCTGCGGACGACAGCAGGTGCTTCTCTTCAAATCATGTGCGACAACATATGATCCATCCGACGATCCTCAGCCCTAAAGCAGCCATGGTTGCCAATCAGTAACACGGTCGAGACAGCCTGCATTTCAGGGGCTCGGCTGTTGTTCATCTCTTGGTAATTCAGGCCAAGAACTCCATATAGACTGCTATCGGGCAGTGAAATTCAGGAGACTCAGAGGTACATTTTCCTCGCCAACAAGGCTATCTAACGCATATGACCCCTTCTGCAACAATCGGACGGTGGGTGCAGCCATGATCCTCCGAGGAGCCTTGATTTCCAGATGGCGATGCTGGGGCGGCTTGATTGTGGCGTCTAGGGGGGAACGCGGAAGGATGGGGAGTAAGGGCGGCATCTCCTGCATCAGCGGGGAAGTCCCAGGTGTTTAGCGAGCTGAAGCTAGAATCCATAACTTGGGGACCTTTGTATCGTCTACGGCTGCACCCAAAGAGCTGATTGATAAGGCATAATCCCTATTGGGCTACTTATCTGACACTTGCGTCCCGAGCGGCTGAACATCGCGTCACGATGGGTGACCACTGCCTGGAAGGGATATACCTAGGCAAAGGAGCTATACGACAGCTATACCCTGCCCCTAATCTACTAGTATGAGTGTGGGAAGTAGCTGGAATCCAAAAGGGACGGCGCTGCCCTGATTATTGGCGGATTAGGGATTCACCACCTAACCTTGGACCCCACCCAATGGATTACCTTAGCAATGAATAAGACTTTTCTCTACAACAATAACCAACCTTTATAACAACACTTTGCGATAACTCCATAACCTTTTAATTAATTAATTTCGAATAAAAATAATTAATATTAACCGTAAGCGTAAAATTTGGAATGCTAAAAAATTTATTGCGGAAGGTAATTCCGAAACCGTTGCGAACGTGCAATTCGGCATACCCCAATCCACTTTATCTTACCGCGTCCATGGTACTAAATCGCGTTCCGAAACCTAAAATTACGCGCGTAAGTTATCGGATTAAAAAAAAAAGTTTGTTAATTAGGTATTACATAAAAAAATATGCGGTTACGCCCTTATAAAAAAATAAATCCGTTAAATAACAAAAACCATATTAAACCTTAAAAATATTATTAGAAAAAATTAGATTAATCGTTTTATCGTATGCCACGACAAAATACATACGAAAAAAAACGGGTTATGCTCCGAAACCGCCTTGAAATATGCGATCGCGACGATATACGTAAATTTTTCCCTTTTTTTACCGCCGTTTGGGCCGAATATAAAATTTTACTAACGAACGAATATAATATGGATAAAACGGAAATCTAAAAAAGGAAATAAGTTAATAAAACGGTTGTAAAAATTTCGGAAACGGTTCGTACGAAATTTGAAAAATCAAAGGTAACGTTTTAAATATTTATTTTCGAATATATCGATTTTATATACGAAAAAAATACGACCGCATATATCTTTAATAATTTTACCGTTTAAAAATAATAATTACCCGACGATATCGAAAAAACGGAATATACGTCGATTCTAAAAAAAATAAATTAATATCGTTATTACGTTAAAATAATTAAAATCTATTTTTTTCTAGAAATTAAACCGCGTTTTTATAATAAATAATGGTTATTTATTTTGAATAGATATATTATATACGTATCCCTTATTTTTATGTGGAAATATTTTAAAAATAAAATTATCTTTATATATTTTTTACTTTATTCGAATAATAACCTTTAGCTTTTCGATATCAGCGTATTTTCCATATTTAAAAAAAAATATCGTACCGCTTTATGGAAAAACGGCGAATTACTCGTAACAATTCCTTAATACAAACGCCGTATACTAAAAAATATATCGCGAAATTACGGAAATCGCCTTTGCCGATAAAAACATTAAATCTGGATAACGTTATACCGATTTACTTTTTTTTAAACCCGAAACGGTATTAAAAAATCCCGAAATAATACCTTAACCGTCCTCTAAACCGAAAATACTTCCGGAAAAAATAATTAATACTTAAAACGAAATCGTATACATTCTTTACAAAATTTTAAAGTTACAAAAAAGCATATAAACGATTTTACGTAATTAAAAAACGGCGTTTCGCAATATACAGAAAGTAATAATTAAAATAGTTAAAAGGCTTAATAATTTCAATACCGAAAATGTTATTTTCTATCATAATAATTAACTTTTACAAACGAAACTCGAAAAATACGAAAATTACAAACGTTAAATTATTACTAAATAACTGAATAAAATTTTTCCGAATTTATTTAATATTAGGTTAGCTAAAAACAAAATTATTAAACGTTTAAAATTTATAAAAGCTAGCGATTAGGTTATAATTAATAATTATATTAAAAAATAACCTACTAAAAAAAGGTAACGCAAATTTAAATAACCTAAATAGCTTTATTTTATTAAGAAATACGTTGTTACGTTATTAAAAAGTCTTGGAATGTGTAGGTAACTATCAATTTGTGTGTGTTTTGGTTATTTATTGCTAGGGTAATTCATTGGGTGGGGTCAAGGTTAGTGTTTTTTTCTATCACCTTGTCAGTGGGGCTCTGCAACTGTCGTAAGACCACCTGGCATAGCTCCCATCGTGCCGCATACCAGCCCCAAAGCGTAAGGATTCTCCCAAAACCAATCAATGCCATTAGCCGGTCTAGTAACCTTAGACCTGAAATTAAGCATGGAGCAATGGTTGCGTGACCAGGCGTTCTATGCCTTGTCAGAGTGGGTAAGAAGCCGATCTGGCAGTTCGCCTGGTGACTCGACAGGTTAGCAGGCCGATGCATCAGCTCGATCTCGATGTGAGGTGGCTATCAGGTGCTTAGGCGGCTGCTTGACACCGCAAGGCGGTAGAGCTTCGGCATCCGTCACTCTGGAAACGAACGTATAATTAAACTGCAGCTCACTGACACGGAAGCCCCTGTCGATCGCGAGCTGCAGGGCTGTATGTACGGTATATCTGTACTTCATACGTAGGAATCATCAAGAACCACAAGCCCGTGTAAAGCTGGTAGCGGCTGGGCCGGAGTAATGCGCGAACATGAGCTACACGCAACAGACACCTTGATGACCCCGAAGACCCTGCTGATCAGTTGGTGAAGTCGCTTTGGTCGCCCAAGAGACGCCTCGGGTCAACCCCACTGTAGGTCGGAAGCTCATGCCGAGTGGTTCCCTTGTCTTCCAAAAGCTTAAGGTGCATAGTCCGAGAGATGGGGGTCTAGTTTCTGAGTTCGCAAGTGGTGGCTTTGAAATGCGAATTTCGCAAAACGTCATCCTAGTTTTCGGTAACCAATCATTGTCGCCCTAAACGGATTTATGCGTTGAAGTGCATTGATGCAAGATGTGGAGAGTTGTACAAATCGCTAGCATCTAATATTCTTTTTAATGGATATTGAGCGCTAGTTAAGGGGGTTGTGGAGAAACCCATAGGAAGGTATGATGCATAGCTCTATTCGCTTCCTAAAATATCTCCTTGAGGGCGATAAGGCGTCGCGCCATCAATTTTTCGCTAGCTTCTCGGCGATCGTTTTTATTCGCCATATTGACCCAATCAGCTTCCCCAGGGAGAGCTACCTTTCGCCACACCTATTTTACACTATAATACAAGTACCAACACCGGTTATTGTTACAAATTGCAACACCACATTCCAAACAGCGAAACCTTGTATATAGGGCTAGCTGCCGATTTACAGCACTATTACCTATAATATTTAAGCCTACGCGCCGCGTACCGCGATAAAAATTCCTTAAATAAACCTAATATTTCGAAACGGACTTTCTTAAAACCTTATAGTACTAATTAATAAGGATTTCTATATTACCAGTACGAAAAATGCTCGTTAAAGCTTTTTACCGCTTATTAAAAAATAACTCGAAATATCGAACGCCTTTAACAACTAATATTTTACAAAAAGCAGTTTCGTTTTAATGTAATTTTTATAAAAATTTACCCCATTTTTATAAAAGAAAATAGTTATTAACGATAACGTAAAATAAAAAGTTATATATAAAGGCTTACGTTACGTTACGCCGAAATTTGTAATCTTATTTAAATTTAAATTTCCGTTAATTATCGATATTAACGTTATTTATATAAAAATTATATTTATAAATAATTCGAAATATCATAATTATTTTTTCCGCTTTATTTCCGAAAAAATTACAGGTAGTAATTTTGTATTTACTCCCTATTTTGGGCTTTTTTTGAACTAATAAAATCCGTTTTTTCGCCGTTTACCTAATACTAAAAAATAAAGCGATCGAATTATTAACCTAAGCGATTTAATTTACCTTATTATTAGGCGTTAAAAATTTCATCGTTTGGTTAAAAAATAAAGTAACGCCTTTAACTTTTTTCAAATTAACGAATTACTTCACCATTCCGGATCTCGTTCGGGTTATATTTATTATTACCAAACTTTTCGTACGTAATTATAAAAACAACTATAGCGAAAAGAAAAAGTTATTAACGAATACATAATACGGAAAATTATAAATGTTTATAAGCTTATTTACGAAATAAATAACCATACGTTAAATTAAATTTAATAAATTATTACCTTTTTTATCGATTTTTTTAATTTTCACCTATAAAACGTTAACGAAACCTCCGCTTTTACCTAGATAATAATCTGTCCATACTAAAAATAACCTATAATAAGCCAGGACCCAAACCTTAAAGCTCGTATTTTCGGTTTTAATCGGGATCGTAATATTAAAAAACGATTTACCGTTATACCTTACAATATTTTTATCCATAACGATATTACTCCCTAAAACGTAAAGCTTAAGTATTTTCTTTTGTACTTATTTAGCCCATTTATTACAACGTTCGAAAGATAACCTAAGTTAACGTTCTTAATCTCAAACTCGAAACCGTCGATAGATAGCCCACTATCGATCGCGAAAAAAAAAGCTAATAATCGGGTAATACGGGAAAAAGTCCGAACTGAGCCAATACGCATTAACCGACGTTTCCTTATAATTACATATATAAATTAAGGTAAAAAAAAAATAAATACAGCTTTTTAGCATACGTATCGTACTATTTATAACCGCGGAAACGTAACCTTTTTTCTTCCTATTCGGGCTTATAGTTATTCGTTTATTACACTTATTTTTTAATTAGCTAAAATGGTATAAAGATAAAAAATAACTTTAATAAAGTAAGTAAGAACGGCCTTACTTTAATTTCGCATTTATCGATAATTAATGGCTTAAAGCGAATTCCAACTAACGAATTCGGCAGCGCATTAAGGCGGAAAATAACTTCATCTGTAGGGTCCTTTTTATACGCATCAAAATCCAGTTATACGGCAGGAGTTTGTAATTTTATTTTAACGTTTATAACTTTTCGTTTTCGTTCCATTTTGCCTTGGAAAATTAACTAAAAACAAAGTGTTAAATGGAAAAAAAAAATAATAATATCGTTAACGTCAATACTTAAAGCACTTTCGCACTCAGTGTTTCTGTAAAGTAGCGCAACTTAATGGAGCTCTAGTGGGCCCTAAAGTGGGCTTAGCTTCCGTTTTAAGCCTAGGACCTTCAAAAAATTGTTGTTGTCGACGCCTTATCGCCCTCAAGGAGATAGTCGCATATCAGGTAAAAGGCAACGGATTCGAGTCAGTATCATTCAATATATTCTGTGTCTTAGGGGCAGTTCGTGACACTTCTGCAAGCCATACTTGTGGGCAATCAGAATCAGAATCAACAAACTGTTCCCGTTATTTAGAATTAAATTTCCACATTTTTCTTGCTGAAATAGCCGATTCTCCTTAGCAGGCTTGGACCAATTATATTTAATCAGGATGCTGAAATCCCCCACTTTAGCATCAGCAACTCGAGAGTTGCTGATGCTGTTGATTGATGGCGTATGGACTGAGGGTCTGTTCGATGGATCTCAGCGGCCGCGCAACTTGTAGCTTTTCGCCACTTACCCTCATATTAAACTTTAAGAGCCACAACGCCTTTCCCTATCAGGAAGCGATTATCGTGATATTTCATGAATAGCGGCTGCGAAACGCTAATTAATGTACCCTTGGTAACTAGGCTTAGACGGGCTAATTCAGCGCAGCTGCTGAAGAAACGCTAACGGCGGGAAACTGCCGTAACAGCCACTAAAGTAATAACTATTTATATTGATTTTGCCCCTTATAATTTTATAAGTCGTTAATTTAATGAAAACTATTATCGGATATTATTAAATTATTATCGAATTTCGATATTTAACAACTATTATACCGTTCCAAAACGTGGATATTATAATTATTATATGCCAATTCTAGCTAATAATGGTTTAAGGTAATTATATAAGTTTTCGATTTCGTTATTAGCAAAGAAAAATAATTGCGAAATTATCGTAATATCGAATTTAACAGGTTATTAAAAAGTTATCGGTTAATAAAATTTTCTGAAAAGGATATTATTAATTATTATATTTTTAATATTAACGATTTCGAATTTTTTAATATTTTTCGAATAAGAAAAATTATTTTATTAGCGCTTAAGTAATGAATAAGGGATAATATATACCTTTAGGATAAAACGAATATATTTATTCGTTAAAAATTAATAATTTTTATCTGGATATACGTTTTTAGCAAACTTTAATATAACGTTAAGTTTATTTAAGGTTATTTTATTAATATGATTAATAGTATTTTCCATTAAATATTTAACGTTTATTAAATATTATATATTAATTTTATCCGTTTGGTAAATTTTTAGGAAGTAACTGATAAAATTTTAAAAAAATTATTGCTGGTAACCTTATTTTAAAAATTGTATCGGGGTTATCGATGGTACGCTGATTTACTTTTATGTACCAGTTAATTAGATAAAGGTATGGCGTTACTGTAAGAATTTTTTCGCATAAAATGTATTAATAATGGTAAATTGGAATATAACTTTTACGTATATATACGTCGGTTATAAGAGATCAATAAATAATAAAATAGTATTTAAGTTTGCTACGATAAATAAATTTAATATATTTCGCGGGAAATTTTTATTATCAAATTCGGAATATACTTTAAGACAGGGGATAATTACGCCGTATTTAAATATAAGATATTATTTAAAAAAAATAAATTGCTATTAATTAACGTTTTTAAAATTATTAAAAATTATATAATTTAAGGTATAACCTTTTTAAAGTAATAGCGGAACGAATATTCGATATCTTAAAAAAATAGTAAAAAGTTATAAAAATAAGCGTAGCTGAATACGTTATTAGTAATTAGGTTTTTTTTTATATACGCGTTAATAACGATTTATAATTTCGCAAGTTAATTTAAATTATATTTAACGATAAAAAAGGTGATAATAAGGTAAATAGTTATAAAGTTACTCGAATTTTCTAATTTATTATCCGTTTTAACGTATTATTTTTATAACAGAATAAAAAAGATATATTATTTGTAAATTTTTCGAACGATAAATCGGATTCAGAAATAAATATTTTTAAGAATCGTATAGTAAAAGCGATGTAAATTGATTATTATACATATATAAGAAAGTTTATATAAAGAAAATAGTTAAAAAAGTAGTTATAATAAAAAATTATTAACAATTTTAATAATATAGAAACGTATATACGGGTAATAAATTAAATAATAAGTTAAAAATATTAAAATTATATATAAATTTAAAAAATTTTAACTAAAAATAATAACAGTTTAAAGTATTTTAAAATAATAGTTACGAATTTTTCGAAGTTAATTATATGAAGTTTTTTTTATAATTTAACTAATTTATATTAACTCGATTATTAACGCGTTATAATAGTTTTTTATATTTTTTATATTTTTCTTTATTTAAAGTAATACTTAGTAATTAAAAAGGTTCTTCCCGAGATATTTTTTTAGTTTTATTTTATTAACTGGCGTAAAATTATCCGAATTTAATTAATTGATTACCGTTATTATTTTCTTAAATTCCGTAAGTATTTTTAGATTTTAGATAAATTTCGTTAACGTTTATAAAGTAATTTCGAACGAATTAGTTATGTTTAAAAATTTATTATTATTATTATTATTATTTCGTTTCTAAGAAGGATTTAAAAAAACGCCATAACGATTTTAGAAAGTTTAAAAATTTAAAATATTTGAGAAAATTTTTAAGTAACTCGAGATATTATAAAGTTTGTTAACGTTTTAAAATTATGATTTTTTAAGGTTTGCTTTTTATTATCTCTTTAAGTAATTTTTTTTCGCTTTTAACGTTTAGTTATTTCTAGAAGGTTATTACGAGCTTAATTTACCGTTACCGTTAGGCTTAAATTGTTTTTTTAGTAGCCGTATAACGCCCGAATACGCCTTTATATTTTTCTCATAATGGAAATTTTGTTAATTCGATTTATTTCATATTAGGGTTTTATAAATATTATTATTTTTAAAAATTATTGTTAATGTGAAAGGTTTTTATAGTTTTATCGAAGTAAAATTTATTCCTTATAATATATATATATATTACAGTTTTACGAATACGTTATACTTTTTTTTCTGATTATATTTTTTATTTAATACGGCATTATTAAAGCTTAAGTTAAAAACGAATAAGTTATATTTATTTAATTTTTTCCGAATCCAAGTTTAAAAAGGTTTTCGACTTTATCTAAAGTTTAATATTTTATTCGTTAAAATACTTTCAAAGTGAACGTTTATGAAAAGAATTATAAAAACGTTAATAATTTTTTATAGCTATTTTATATTTTAACATTTCTTAAAGTTACGTAGAGAGTTTAAGAGTAAGTTAATAATATTTATTACCGTTAAGTCGTAATTAGCTTTTAGTATAGTTCTCGTACCTGATAACCGTGCCGTTTTTATTATTATAAAAGAAATACTTATATATTTAACGACGGAACGTTAAATTCGCGCAATAGAGAATTCCGGGTTCGTTATGGCAGAGAAGCTATCATTGTCTTAACCACTTTATAACGGTAATTCCAAGGCCTGGTTATTCTCCTGGCTTTTTAACGAAACGTTAAAACGATATATTGATGAAGTTATTTTGAGATTTAGAGGATAATAATAATAGTAACAACAGCAATAACTGAATATCGAAGACGTTAAAAGCTAATAGCCGAGAGGGGTTGCTTTCGTAAGCAGCTCCTAAGCAGCTCTAAGCGCTAGGGGGTACATTGGGCGAAAAGCATGGATCCCTGGGCAAAACAGGTGGGGCGAAAATGTCACTTTTCCCTTCATCTGCCGCTGCACCGAACACACCCTGAGTCAGGAGTCCTGCCCTGGCCCCAAGCCGTCCTTTTTTGCTGTAAAGCCGTTCGTTAAAATCGGCCGACTGATCGAAACTCAAAATAGTGGGAACTTCAGCATCAGCAGCTCCACTTCCGTCTTGCTGAACGACAAGGTTGGCACGGGTCATAAGAATCAGGTTCTGAAGTGTTACGAACTGCACCTTATTCACCCGGTTTATCCCATGAGTAGCTTTGTTCCCTGAGATATCTTACTACTAGAATGGTGCACTTACCCCCGTTTAGTCGCATACTTTGTCCTTAGCCTTGCTGTGATTACGAAGTGGCATGTGTGGCTCGCAGCCCCGTATGCCAAGGCCATGGCCAGGACCCAGCATTGTCAGCAATAGCATCACAAGCTGCTCAAAATACTTGTCTGCAGTTTGTGGGATTACGAAGCTAACTCGATCAACAGCCATGTTCCAGGACTCTATATTGGGCACGAGCTTTCGAAGCCGGCGCTTCTATACCCTGGACCCAAGTTGCCTATCTCTATGGCCATGTGCCTGACTCGCAAAAGGACGCATTTGCCGACCAATTTCACCTCGATTCACTATCTGGGATGTATGCGGCATTGACGATGCCATTCACCGCCCGTGAACGGCGAATTCGGGACAAGCTGAGGGAAGGAAAAGTCCAGCTGCGAGGATCCTCCCGCCGAAGGTTGATAGAGCACAGGGTTATTAGTGGTCTAGAGCGCACTTGTGGCACTCTACCTGCGACAACCCGACCAGCAAACGCATGTGGCCTGGTAATGTGCTTCAACGGCCATGGAGCGGATGAGATGATCTGACTACAGAGCTAGTTTAAAATTCTACCTTCCGGGGTTTTGAGTCTTTATGTACTTGGATAAGCTAGTACAATGTAAGCGAAGGGCTGTGGCAATATTGTCGCAGTCATGTTGACTTACTGAGACAGGATACGAAATGTGCAGTAGGGACTCCCAGTCCTGCTCGGTCATGTGCTCGAATGCTACGACGTCCACGACTTTGCCCACGGTCGCGTCAGCTTCCATGACAAGCGGTGCCTCCAAGGTCCACGGCAACCCGAGCAGTCTCCTCCTCCCACAAAGGGCTTCCAGCCTTAATGTGCAGAGCAAAGGGACATTCTCCTTCATCTTTATCAGCGCCGCAACGCGAATTGGAGAGGGAATACCAGCCCTGGTCGCCTTGTTCTCCTTGACTTGCCACCTCGCACGATGTATTTCACTTCGAGTGTCAGAACCTGATGCTGAGCCTTCCAATCTCAGCCTTTGTACATCCTGAAAGGTGACTCTTTCGCCAACCGTGACCTCGAGTCCGCCCTGGATAATTACAGGCGGGCTGTTGATGCCGAGGTTTGGCCTGATAACTCGATCCCGCTCTCTGGTCCTCTCGGTGGGAATGCCCTCGACCAGTGCAGGCGAGTAGTTCTGCACTTGAACGGATGGGTGCGCCGGGGAACTTGACGTAATAGCTTCGACGTCAAAGGACATGTCGACGTCGGCCGACACGATCCGTTTGCTGCTTGAAAGGACAGAACCAATGAACTGAAACTCGAAGGCCAACAAGACAGCCGTCCTGCCATCGAAGACTCCGCGCTGCAGATGCACGACACGGCTCTCGAGTGTGGCGCGGCCATGCTCGCCAAAGAGAGCCCGATCAGACCCTTCGATAATCTTGTGTGGCGGCTTGGTACTGAGGTTGCAGTCCAGTTCATCTGGGACTAGCTCAACCACCTTGGAGAAAGGATCCGGTACCGCTTCCATGTTGTTGGGTGTTGTATGAGGAGTTTGAGGATGCCAACTGGTGAGGAAGTAAAGTGGTGCGAAACTTGGGACATTTCAGCTGAAAATGTACATCATCGGGACCCGTGGCTTTGGCTTCCAATCAGCACTCGACAGGTTGACAACACATCCAATATCTCGAGCGCCACAGTGTTTCCGTATGGGGCTTGGCATTTCTACATAAATCTGTCGACTTCCATGACGACTCGAGCCTAGGTATATCAGGACAGCACGTCTGTACATGCGTGAGACCCTGGAAGCACCAGACTGCACCAAGATGGACGAACTCGACATTAATCTCGCAACTGTCACACTATCCTCAGATTCAGAAAAAAGTGCTCGCGATGCCCTCATTGAGAAAGCAGACCGTGAGCGTGACCTCGGTTGCTTCAACAAGGCTCTCGCGTTGTTCAGAGAAGCTGAAGCACAGCGGGGTGACTTGAGCATCTCAATCAGAATTGCCGGCCTGCTGACTGAACAAGGCCGCACGCCAGCAGCTCTTAGGGAGTGGGACCAGGCGCTGGATAAGTATGCTCCGACCGAGGAAGACGAGGAACTTTTGGCTGGGGCAGAGTTGTCCCGGGCCCTTTGTGCCGGCGCCATGAATTCTCGGTTTCGGCCTGCCCTCGAGAAGGGGCTGAAGTATTTCGAGGAGTATGTGAAGCCCTTCCCGGTCAGGGAGTGGAAACGGTGCAAAGTAAAGTTATATCCCATTCCCATGTCATTGGTGAGAACTTACTGACTGCCTTCTCAGCTGGGCATTGTCCTACTGTTGCAGGCTGCTTACTCGGCCCTCAAGGCATGCGGAGCTCAACTTGGTAACCTGCCGTGGGACCAAGCCACAGTACAAGACCTTTACGACGAGCTCATTCGATGTGAAATGTTCGACAGCGCTTACCACGTGGCCCAGTTTCCAAATTCGGGCAGGATCGGATCAGAAATGCACGACTTGGCCTTGCTAGACGACCTAATGGCGCAGCCAAAGCTCCCTGCGCTTACCCGTGCCCGTATCCTCCAGTGGAAGGGAACTCTTGCCCTAAAGTCTCGGGATTTCGACAGTTGGGTCTCCTATCTGGAGGAAGCTGACGCTCTCTTCCGAGGGGAGGGGCACCAACTCGGACTACTTTGGTCTGAGTTGGAGCGTATACACGACGATCCACGTAAGAAGCTCCCATACATTGAGCTGAAATCCGCCACAATCAGAATCAAAAATGCGTTTGAAAAGCTGGGCTATTGGGACGGCGCCAAGGACTGTATGCTGAAGCTCGCTAAGATGGCCGTCGAGAATGCAGACACCGAGACGTTACAGCAACTCGACCACGAATATGCGCAAATCCGGCATGACTGTATGTCGATGATTGACTGGATAGAGAAAGAAGAACTGGTCCTGCGCCTCTGGGACTACCGGAGACATCACGTAGCAAAGCTAATCAAGTCCTTCGAAGAGCTGTTCGCCATCTTCCAGGACTCCGACATGCCACTCCGGGCCGCCATTGCTGCGTTCAACTTATACAATCTGTATAAGAACATAGGTGACGACCAGAAAGCCGAACTGTGGGCTTCTAGGTTGGCCGGGTACACTGAATTCCACTCCAAGCCGGCCCACTATATCATTCACCCTTTCATCCGCCGCTTGGAGACTAAATCGGATGATTCTGCTAGGCTTCCCGTTGCAGAAGAGGTCGCTCAGCTCTCCAACTTCCTTGCTGACAGAAAGGCGTGGTACGCTGAGAATATCGCCACTTCAGAGAGAACGCTGATCATCCAGAGCATTTTCTATCTCCAAGTACTCTACTCCGATCGTCCTTTCAGCGAATATAAGGAACTTTCTCTCATGTGTTTCGACGCAGTTAAAACTCTTTTACCACTACTTCCCACCGGAGAGCGTGCTACTAATGAGGCAAATCTCCAGGTAAATATCAGCCGCTTATGCCACATTGAGGCATGGCAGAGCTTTCCCCCTGCCATAGAGTCGCTCACCGAGTCGTATAATTGCAACGCTGATGCTGCCGGGATTCTTGAGAGCCTGGAAAAGGGTGGGACAGCTCTCTCAGGTGCCTACGCAAGCATGGGCTTGGCAGCACAGGGTCTGTGGTTCGCCGAGTCCTTCACAGCTAATAGGGGCGCTGCGGACGATCCCCTTTTCTTGGAAGCGGATGATTACTTTCGCCGGTCGCTAGACATTGCAGCTGAAGAAAGATTGTTGCCTCTAGTTCAGCTAGGTACTTCTCGTCTGCATAGCCTATGGCTAGATGGACTGCGGTCCACAATGGAAAGTAAAGGCAAAGATTCCCACACCTCTAATGTTGCGTTGAATCAAGCTTGCGCCTGGCTTGATAAGGGAAAGCAACTCTTGGAAGCATCGAGGCGCGATCACTCCACGCTGACCAAAAGCTCTGCCCTATCGGGAAAGCAATCAACACGGGCGGATCTACCCGCAACAACCCTATACAAGGACGCGTTTGGCCTGGCATTCTGCATTGAGAGTCCGCGATATCTCTGGAGCTGGGTCCAAGACTCGAAGGCCCGCAGCGTATCAGACATCCTAGCTCTTGGGGCAAATATTCCCAGCACTTTACGAGAAGCCATTGACCGGACCCCGTCCACCAAGGAGCTATTCGATGAGGAGACCGATCTACAAGGCAAGATAGATACAGCTGAGGGCTCATCTAAGGTTATGCTCTACGAGCAACTGGATGCGCTTCGTGGGCGTATGTCCCAAGACGAGCTTGCGGATGCTGTTTTGGCTCTTCGAGAGGGTCGACCGACAACGATAGAGGCGCTCCAAACCATCGCCCAGAAAGATTCTGAGCTGCTGTCCGTTGATGGTCCCATGAAGACTTGTCTACGGTCGGAGGAAGCTGCCCTACGTCGAAGCGAGGCAAGACGTCGTGTCTTCTTCGTCGACTACGGCTTCTACCAAAATTCCGGGTTTGTTTTGGTCGCCTCTGACAATACGGTTGACTTCAGCTGGACCAAAGTCAGTGTTCACGAAGCGGCGGAGTGGAAATCAGACTGGCTGGCGCCCCAGGAGCCGGAATCGCCTCCGGAATCGCCTCCTTCTGCGGCCCAAGCTGACCCGGACCAATATCCTCCACGGCTCCTGGACGGAGAAGACGCTGCGCTCGCCTGGTTATCCCGCTTAGTGCAACCGCTCGTTGAAATCTCCAAGCCAGGCGATCTTCTAGTTATCTGCCCCTCGGAGTCCCTGCACGGCATTCCCCTCCATGCGGCAAAAATCAGTGGTGAGGACGAAAAGCTGACGTATCTTATTGAGAGAAACCCCATTGTCTACACGGCGAGTATGACAGTGACCGAACAGTGCATGGCGCGGGTAACTTCGCATACCTCCTCTCTGGGCGACACTACAAGTGACAGCATCGTGGGCGCGTACTGTTGCCCTGAGCCAATCCGCGGCATGGCCACTCGTATCTCTCAGCAGTTCAGTCGACCATTCAACATCGAGGTAGACAGACAAATAAGCAAGACAGTGGTACAGGACGCCTGGGCGAAGTCCAAAACGGCGCTATTCTTCGGTCACTGTGGCCCAGGTAGCCGACCGGCTGAGCAACACCTGCTACTGAACGACTTTCAATTAGAGATGCACCAGCTTCCTCTTCCAGAGGAACTCTTCACAGTTGAGGACGTGTTTTCCACCAAGATATCGGCTTCGTTGGTAACTCTAGTTGCATGTAAATCCGCTGCACAATTCATTCAAACAGGCGACGAGCCAGTCGGTCTCCTCACGGCACTGTTGTGTTCAGGGGCCAACAGTGTTGTCGGAAGCTTGTGGCCCGTCGATTCGCGGGCGGGGGTAGCATTTGCGGAGGCATTTTATAAGAGGATCGCGATGCTTGTGAAGTCCGAAACCAATCCGGAAGCGGAAATAGCGGTCACGAGAGACAGGGACATGGCTGGGACAATGATTGACTTGGCAGTAGTACTTCAAGAGACTATCGCAGAGCTTAGGCGGTCACTAAGGCCTGGTTTCGACACCCGGAGCGTGATTCACTGGGGAGCTTTTACCCTAAACGGCGCCTGGCTGCTCAATATACCACATGTTGCGTCGGCCCTGGCCCCTGGAGGGAACCAGGAGTTTTCATAGAGGGTGCAGCAGATGCTACATCTCCAGCAATAGTCCTAGCACACAATCATTGCCAAACTATCGAGTACCTAGTCGGACTTCTCAGCATGCCTCGGAAAGTTGCAGGCCATCGCCATTCATGCCGTGACATATCTTGCATCTAACATAATCGTAGGAGTGTCAGGGTAATTCAGAAATGAATATTTGTTAATGGAGCTCTTTATAATAACACCAACGGCAGGCAGGCAGTAGGGACTCTGAGATACGAATTGTGGTTATCAGCCATTGGTAGACAACGTAGGCAAGTGATTGGGGTTCTCTAGTGGAGGCTGGTTTGTCGGAGACTCGGTGCGGCCGAGTAAATTGATAACCAGCCGCCTCCTGAGCTGCAATTCCGTGGAAAAGAATGTGCCGCAGGGTTTAACTACAGTTAAATAGCATCAAAACTGGAGATGCTCCCATGCTGATGTGGTTTGCTCATCTGGAATGCGTCCCCATTCAGGCCTTACGCGGACACGGCAGATGGCCACCCCCTATATCCGTGCGAGTCAATCCCGACCTCTTGCGGATGCTTTAGGGCGCGCTCAGCCCATTGCTTGCATGGCTCATTCTGCTCCTCTTCTCGTGCGTCGACAAGGTAACGCATGCTCGACAGAGCTTCTTCTTCCTCCCTTTGTTTCAAGTCGAATATGAAGTGTAGTCCACATCGATATCCACACGAATAACTTTCGTCTTCGAGGCCGCTTCCGAGATCCTGTCGGTTCGCCTTGAATACATTCCCGATCTGTATAGAAGCTGATGGGAAAACTCAAATGCAAGTCATCCCCAGTTTTGACCAGGGGTACTGTACATTGTGGGAAAGTCCCTCGCGTATCCTTTCCAAGTGCAGAAGCGGATCCCTATTTAGAGTTGGTTCGCACCCCTCCATTCTTATTAGGACTTGATCGTCTACGATTATGACCAAAGCTCGGAATAGATGCTCGAGTGGCAGGCCATTCTCCCTCCAATTCTGAGTTGTCCTGCTAGGCTTTGGCCAGAAGTTGAGAGGTGGGTCTTTATTTAACCATAGTGGGTTCTGATCCGTAGGATAGAAACTGATGCGGTCATGGAGCCGGGCAGATACTCTACAGAGAGTCCAAATGGAAGGATGCAATCTCTGGGATGCTCCTGGGTCTTCGCTCGCCAAAACATATGGTCTTGGCAAGGAATGGTAGCGCTGGAGTGGCATTCGCCCGTTATGCATACGGAGCCCCTGGCGAAAGATATAGCTGCCCAGTTTCCGGTCCCAGGAGCCACGGCTCCCTAGAAGATCAATGCAGACGGCCATTTGTTTATTGAATAGATCGAGCATGCGATCTGGACGGTATTCTTCAGGAAAGTGCTTCTCGTTGAACGTACTCATCGTGACATTGTGACCCCACCCGAGTTTGAAAAAGTCGAATATCTGGCGTGCGTCGCCGTCACTTCACAGAAAAACTCTTCCAGTTCTTTTTGCAATGCGCCTCGGATGTGAGTGGATAAAGGTTATAATGTCTTCGATATCTCTTAAGGTTGATCGTACTCCGGGTATAGTAACGATACGGATTGAAGTCAGATGTGGCTACTTTGTGCCGGTAGGGGAAACATGTTAACGGATAAGGCGAGAATCTACTGTGGCCAGAGACAACGTCGACTTCAATGATTGCTCCTGGCCGCTCGGACCGTAGTTGTCCC
>QJNV01000611.1:0-19760 GCA_004155935.1 Monosporascus sp. GIB2
TTTTTTTTTAATTTTTTTTTTTTTTTTTTTTTTTTTCAGAAATACTTATTATTACGCGAAACGATTTATATCCTTAATAAACACCGGAAAATTAAAAATAAACGGTTTTAAAAAGGAGAAATATTTATTAAAAAATATTTAAGCTTTTATAATTACGAAAGAAAGTGGTGGTAAATAATCGCAGTTAATAATGGCCGAAAGTAATCGTCGTAAAAGGGTTTAAAAAAAAAGCAGAAATATGGCATTTACGGTAAGTCCGGATATAATACGCGTATTTGTAAGGAGGATATAAACGCGTTTAACGATAAAAAATCCGATTAATTTAAATTGATTTAATGTGTTATAGTTATTTAATTCGAATTTATTATCGCGACGTGTTAAAGAACGGCCGATAAGCTTGTACGGCCGACGAGCTTATGTAAAACGTTACTTTACGAAATAACAAAACTAATTAAAACCGAAACCCGTTTGTTAAAATCAGCCGATTAAGGCCGAACTTAAAATAATAATAAAAATCAGCATCAGCTTATTCATTAACGTCTTGCTGATTAACAGAGTTGGCACGGGCCATAAGTATCAGCTGCTGAAGTTAACCGAACTGCTCCTTTATATCTAGACCACCATATATCAGTGAATGCTTTTTCACCAAAGAAAAAGCTCGATGCTTTACGGCGCCTTTACTCAAACCAAGGCCAGTACACTCTCAATATTCGCCGATCTCTCTCTCCACCAGATCTCCCAGAAGCCCAATGGGTCAGTTGGGGTGCTGGCGATGAAACAGTCGCTCCAGCTGCCCGTCGTGGCATTCTCTCCGTTATAGTTGGCCAACTCATACTTGTGCGTCGTTCGGTTCTCGACCATCCACGGGCTAGCATAGCCAGGCACCTCCGGCCCAGAACCATCCATGACGTACACCTGCTTCGGATTGACCTGTTGCACATAGTGCAGAGGGATGGAGATTGCACCCCAGATGACGATGGCTGTCATGGACCACGTCGCCAAGTCAGCTAGGGTAATATCGTTCTTGCGTCGGCGCATCGCGATTTCTTCAGGGGACAAGTGCCTCTGCTCGCGAGCTCTAGACTTTTGTCGCCTGCATCCGTTACACAGCCATGCCAGAATTGAAAAGACCGCGAAGACGACATATAAGGCCACCACCAGTACGATTGCACCAAATGCGAATACGACGATACTCAAGGCCAGCTCCGATAGCCCGATCATGTTCGTCGAGTGCCAATTCAGGTCTCTGCGGGAGAGGTCGGACTGCCTCGAGTCCGTGAGGCAACCGACATCTATTAATTTGCGGCACTCGTCCACCACGACAGGACAGGTGCCATTGACTACCGACAGCTTGGAGTAGAAGCCGGCCGAAGGATTCGCGCGCGAGTAAACCATGATGGCCAAGGAAACGAACACGCAGAGCACGTCGAGGATTGCCAAATAGTTTATGAAGCGATGCGGCGACCCTTTATCTGCAATGTAAGGCATGACGGACAGCATAAGCATGCAGAGCGCTGAGGGCGCAGCGTGCCGGCCGCCCATGCTGCCAACCGTCTGCGCCGACTGCACCAATGCCGCGACGGAGCGGACCGTGCCGATAAGCAGCGGGATGCCCTTGGTGATGAAGCCGGTGACGCCCCAGTGGAGTTGGGGCCGGCTCGCCGCTGGAATTCTGCCGAAGGGCCGCAGAACAGTGCGCTTCGATGCCATCCACCAGCTTACCACGATGGGAATGAGAGTTGGAGAATAAGTTCCCCACAGCGCTGTCAAGAGCGAGAGGCCGGTACTTCCGCACAGGAACGGCCATGGCACTGGAATTGTCCGCGGTTCGTACACGATGGCTAAATTAGAAGTGTGATTGCCCGCGAACTGGCCATGTAGAATCTCCCGCGTTCGGTAAGGGGAGTTGAAGTTAAGGACCATAGACGCTGTCGCATTCCAACCGGGGTCGATTTGGCGAATGTCGAACAGCATTGTCCAAGTGCTGGGCATAGGTTTTCAAGCTATTAAAAAGGACAAGCAACGCATGGGAAGCGGAGACTGGGTCGGTAATCGGCGCTGGCCCATCATGATAATATGTTTCATGGGTAGCCTTGTGGGACGGCTGGTGAGGCCTAGAAGTCAGCCTTAAGCCACGGCGCCCTACTAGTTGCGACATACTAACCCTCTCAATGATAGCTGTAGGACTTTATGGACTCACCGCCAGCCAAATATCAACAAGGAGTTCTCTCAGCCATTCAGCCTCACGGTCGACTTCGCAATTATCGACCTAGCAATGCCAGGACAGGGCCGAGCGCATCAACACAGAATTCGGCCTGACAGCCCGCCGTGCGGCCAATCAACGGGCTAAACCCTAGCCGTTATGAGTTGGCTCCCTTTCGGCGAAATGTGATTCTGGGTTTACGCTTACGGGACTCCCATTGCCTTTTTTTTTTTTTTGTTTTTTTGAGGGGGGAGGGGATGGCAAAGGGGGCGGTAAGGTTAGCAGGGATCCCTTGGTTTGGTAGAGATTATAGTCAAAGGGGATTTTCGATAAAAGGATAAGAAAGGAAACTATAGCAGGGTTACTATATATTAAATCTAATCTAGTAATTCTTAGATTATATAAATAACTTATTAGATTATGTTAAACCTAGCAACGCCATGGCTTAGCTAGCTAACAGTCTAGTGGAAATTGCTTCGGTTACTCCGGTATCTTTATCTCTTAGCTACTATTATTTTTCTAAGTATTTAAAAAGAACTTAGCTACCCTTACCTTTTATCTAAAACCTTTTAAAGATTAGTAACTTTGTTAATATACCTTTTTTAATTATATATGCTTCAGTATATAATATCCGCGGGTTTTAATTATAAACCCAGTTTATATTTTATTTTTATCTTTTTTAATTATGAATTAATACATCCGTTATATATACGTTTTTAAAGTTATTTAAAGTATTACCGTTATTTTCGTTATAATTTTATAATTATTATTATTTTCTATTAATAATATTTCTTATCTAATTGTTATCTGCTTATTTGAACTTATATATTTTTTGTACTTTTTTTTAAAACTATAATTACTTAGTTAATATACTTTAAAGTGTTTATCTTAAAACGTACTTTTAAATATTTCTTAAAAAAGTCTTAAGATATATACTTATTTCGAATTTTACCTAAATATAAAAGTTAGCATAATATAGCTAAATATTAAGCTTAATATAACTCAAATATTATCTTTATTAATAATGCCAATCCTTTTAAAACTCTATTATTTCTAATTAAAATAATTAATAAACATATTTTAAAGAAGTTAACTAATTCGAAATTCGAAAAGCTTTTAGAGATACAAAATTAAAAAGAAGTTATATTATTTAAAAAAGACTTTTATTAAAATTAATATGTTCTTTAACTAACCTCTTTATCTTAATCATTATTTAATATATTATAAAAATTAGGTTTTAAAAATGAATTACTTTCAAAAGTTTACATTAAATAATAATATTCGAATTAACAAGGTTAATATTTAATATAAATAAACAGTAAAAATTAATAAGATCTCGATTTATATTTAATCATTTATATATTAAAAAGTATATATATAAATTATAAAATTTGAAATCTAACCGTTGTCGAATATTATGGCATATTTACTTTTTAAAGATTATTAATATTATTTTATCTCATTTTTTCGTTCTTTAAATTACTATAATAAAACAAGTTGTATTCGGATATAAAAAATTGTAAAACAATAACAAAATTATATAAAATTTTAACAAGCTTAAGGTATTACCGTCTAACATTTATACGGGAAACGGTTAGTATTATTTATAATAAAAAGCTCTTAATTTAAATAAACGAATAAATAATAATAATAACTATAATAATTATGTTAACGTCTTATATCATTATACGAGCGAAACTATCGAGCGAGCGAATTTTTAACACTTCGTAATAATAAACTCAAATAGTTTAATTATAACGTATTTAACTAATTTAAATCGATAGTACTTATTTTTGTTAATTATATCTTCAGCTTTTTATCAAGTGCACGTATTATATTAAAGATTATTGCGGACGTTATATTATTATTTCTTCTTATTAATTTAGATATAACGAACTAACCTCGAACGCGTCTATATTAATATTATCTTTATTTCGAAAGTATTAGAGAAAATCGCTAAAACTCAATTACCAATCAAATTTTTAACCTATATACGTAGGCGCCTTTTGTCCGGCTTTAATACGTAGAAAATATTCGCAAAATACGTCGTATTAGAAGGCTATAAGGCTTTGTTATAAGACGCGTTATAAGGCTATAAGGTAAGGTTGTAGAGTTTGTTATTATTATAATCCAATACGCTTAACACGTCCAGGAACGGTTAAAATTAATGGAGCACACAGTTATATAACAAGATTATTAAAATTATTACGAGATTTACAAAATATAGAATTATTGGGATTATTAGGATTACTATAAAATTTTTATAATTCTAGAAGTAATAAAGACTATTTTATTATATATAATCACATGCGTTTTTATAATTAGATAATAATAATTTCTAATATAATTCCGTTTTTTAAAACGTAATCAAGTTATTTTTATTTATTTAAACGAGACGATATTCTTAATAATATAAGCTTATACGTTTAAACGTTTAAGTTTAAGAGTTAGTTAATTAATTTAGCGGTTATACGTTACAAACTTTTATTTAGTAGTATTGTTAAACTTTAAGTAATCTTTGATATTATTAAAATATTAATTAGTTCCTAGAAAACCTGTATTTAATAGCTTTAAGTTTATATCTAAAACTTTGAAAAAAAGATTTAATAATTTATCGACTAAATACAACCTGTTTTATTTATAATAATTATTACCGTTATTAAGATAAAGATTAAGAAATTAAAATCTTATAATAAAAAAGAAACTTATAAATTTTTCTTATTTAAGTACGCGTTTATTTACGCTTTAAAATATTAATAACGTATCTAATTAAGTCTTTAATATAAAATATACGTTTATAAAAAACGTAACAAATTAATTTAAACTTATTATACGAAATTATTTAAAAAATACCGAGGACCATAAAAGAAAGCTAATTAAAATAAGTTTTTAAAAATACATTAACTTTGGAAAATGCCGTTTTAATTTTAATAATATAAACGAAAAAAGATTAGCCGTTTAAAAGATTTTCCGTTGAAAATAAAAAGGATTTATAGTTAAATATGCTGTTAATTTTAAGATTTTAAGTGTTAAAGCCGGATAAGAAGAGAAAAAGAAAATGTTTTAAGCGATATATTTTATAATAGACTTAAAGAGAAGGTTAAAGACGAAATAATCCGAATTAAACGATTTATGATTTGTAATATATATGTTACAAAAGTTATTAAAATTAATAATCAATAATTTAAAAAGTTGTCAAAAAAACAAAAAAGATTTATTTTAGATATAACGTTTAAAGGCGGTATTAAACTTCGATATTGAACTAATATATATGCTTTTTAAAAAGGTAATACGTGTTATAAGATTAAATTAGGACTTATAGAATTCGGCATTATTTAATTATTAAATATACGTTTTATGAAGTATTAAAATTATGGTAAAATAAGTTATAAGGTACCCTAATATATAGAATTTAGAAAACTTCGATAAAATAAGTTTTAAATTTTAATGCTTTTAAGATAATCTTAGCATAATTAAAACGAGAGAGCTTTTACTATAATATAACGTAAAAAAGAAGCTTTAAAACTCTTATATTTAAAGATATAAAAATAATAAAAACGATAAAAAGTCTTTCAATAATAGTTATAACATTACCAGTGATATAATAACATTAATAAAAAAACATTATTTCTTAAAACAGTATAAATATATATAATAATAAATTATTTAAATAAAAACAATAGCTATAACATTATTAAGAATAAACTGAAGTAGTTTTATTCGATAAAGGCTAACTAATATATTTAATTTTGTCGGCAGATGTGTTGCACTAGATCTGTGGGCTGGTGTCTTGATTCCTGGTTGCCTACTCATCTGCAAACGGGGGGGGAGCAGCCACATATAGCTGCTTCCTGCTTTGTTCCTGCAATCCTAGGGCCACAAACTAAGCCCTTTCAGAAAATCACCTCAACTGCTCACAAATTTTACGTAATTTGTTACATACGACCTTAATATTTTATTTATAAGAAAAATAAGAAATATATTATTCGACGCTTTTCACGTATATATAAATAAATATTTGATTTCGTTAAATAATAAGAAGGAAATAGATAAGTTAGTAATAGTTAAAAGCTGACCAGGAGGAAAAAAGTGCCCATAAGGGAACCTTTATTATTTTTACAATATATATAAGTATTAATAATAAAAAGAATTAATTTAAAAAGATTTAAACTTGATTATATGATAGCTGATGGCGGACTTTTACCTTTAGTTATTTGTTACGATAAATCTAGAAAAAACATAACGTCTTTTATAAGCGAGTTGGACATATAAGTGAGTCGAATATTTTTTTACATTTCGCAATAATAAATTCAAATTAATTAACTATAACGTAATAAATCAATTTAAATTAATCTGATTTTTTGTCGCTAAACGTCTTTGTATCCTTTTTATAAGTACGCGTATTATGTCCGGGTTTGCCGTAAATGTTATATTTTTATTTTTTCGCTTAAACCCTTTTACGATAATTATTTTCGGCCATTACCAGCTGCGATTATTTACTCTTACTTTCCTTCGTAGTTATAAAAATTTGTATTTTTTTTCCAGTAAATATTTTTTGAAAACGTTGATTTTCAATTATCTGGCGTTTATTAAGGATGTGGTTCGTTTCGCGTAATAGGCCGTATTCCTTCCCTAAAAAAGCGTTCTCGTATAATAATATTAAGTTCTTTTTCGTTAAAAAACTAAGTAATTTAATTATTTTTATCAATAAGTTACTCTGGTAATTTTTAATTTTTAAAACTTTTTAAATTTTTTAGTTTTGTTTTATTTTATTTTATTTTATTTTATTTTATTTTATTTTATTTTATTTTATTTTATTCTATTTTATTTTATTTTATTTTATTTTATTTTATTTTATTTTATTTTATTTTATTTTATTTTATTTGCAAATAACGTTTTTATTAAATTATTTTAATAATATTTCTAGGAGTTTTTGTAAGTAGGAAAATAACGGAGTTAATAAAAATAAAAGGGAGAAATAGTCGATAAAAGCATAATTAAAACTTTTAACTCGGAAAGTACGCGATTAAAATCGAATAAAATAAATCCCGTTTCTGCGAATCCCGATTTACTATTATAATTATTATAGCGGTTTTAAACGCGTTGTGAAAACCGGCGATAAAATCTTTTTTGGCAATATAAGTAACGTAATATCGTATAAAACCCTCGATATATAACAAAAAAACGCGTTTTAATATAGAAAAATAAAATATATCGAAAAATTAAAGTAAATAAAAAATGCACGGATATGTAAAATATAATAATATTCTAATTGGCGTAATATTTTTTATATTTTATCGAATAATAACTTTCGTAATCGTTAAAAATAAAAAAAGGTCCGATTTTTTATACACGTTCGAATATATTAATTAAAAGATTAAACTTATTTTAAATTTTATTTAGTTATTATTTAACCGTTATCGCTTATAATAACCTTTTAATTAGATGAAAGTAAGTTATTAGCGAATTAACGAAAATAATAGTTTTTTCTAATAAGAATAATACATAAAGGCAAGGCTTAACTTTAAAAGTTAATAATTTATATTATTATGAATTATTTTCCATTTTTTTATTAAATTTATTTAAGTCTTTCACGCTTTTTAATATTAATAATAATTATACCGGTTGCTATAAAAAATCTTATTAAAAATTTAATTTTATCGAAGTTATAAATTTTTTAAATAATACTATATTTTATAATTATAACTTAAATAAACTTAAATTATTTACGAAATATATTAAATTTTCGTATAAAATCTTCTAATAATTTATTTTGCGATTTAAATACGTTTTAAGGTTTTACTACTGTTTAATAAAATTAATTACTTAATTAACTTCGACGCGTTTTATAACGTATTATATAAGTAATAAAATCGTTATATTTTTAATATATTAATACCGAATAGGAAATATTTACGCGTTTAAATTAAAAATACATTCCATAATCGTTTTTTTCGATCGGCGTTAAATTTCGCGAATTTTGAATAATATCGCTTTGAAAAAATTTGCCGTTATATGGGTTTTTTAAAATTAATAATACAATATCATATATAGAATTAAAACGCTTAAAATTGAAATTTAGGTTTTTTTTCTTACCTAGATAGCTAGGTTTATTTTAGCTTCTTTTATAAGGGGTTCTATAATATTAATGTGAAAAAATAAATAATTAAAGATAGGTAGTTAAAATGCCGAGAAAAGTGTCCGACTTGCTTATAGGAAACGTTAAGGAATACGAGAAAACTTTTAATAATTATAAAAAGATAAGAAAAATACTATTACCTAGGATACTATTAGAAATAAAGAGGAACTTTTTATTTAATAAAATGAGAAATTACAATTATAAGTCGATAAGGTATTAATATTTAATATTTAAAGAAACTTTTTATAAAAAAAGAATTTAAAAATTTCGAAGATTAAATAAAATAATAATAGAAAATTATAAGGTAATTACGAAAAGAAAATAAATATTTTAACGAATAAATTTAATAACTCGAGAAATATTATAAAAAAAAAAGGCACCTTTAAAAAAGCGGTAAGATAGTAAAACTTAAAGAAATTATATATTTTTAAAAATAGAGTTTAACGATAATAAAAGATAATAATAGCCTTATTATACTAAAAATACGGATTAGGATATAGTAGTATATTATTATAGTGGATAGCAAAGCTTTAAAATTAAATTAAATCATATTTATTTATTTAATTAAAGCTTAACAGTAGTTTTATTAATATAAACCCGTACGTTTAAGTTTAGTAATTAGTTAATTAGCTTAGATATTATACATTACAAGGTTTTATTTAATAATGCCGTTAAATTTTAAGCAATATTTAATACTTTATTAAAAATGTTGACTAGTATCTAAAAAACTTTTATTTAATAATTCGAAGTTCGCATTCGAAAACTTAAAAGAAATATTAAACAACTTTTTAGTAAAATTAAAACTATTTTACTAATTATTATTATTATTATTATTATTATTATTATTATTATTATTATTATTATTATTATTATTATTATTATTATTATTATTATTATTAAAATAAAACTTAAAAAGTTGAAACCTTATAATAAAAAAGGGAACTCGTAAACCTTCCTTTATATGAGTACGCGTTTACTTACGTTTTTTATATTTTGCCGATATTCTAAATCGAATCCTAGCAGTAGGAGTATATTTTATTAATGATATAATTAACTATTTTAAGCTTAGTATATAAGAATATTTTAAATATGCTAAAAAAAAGAACAGTTTAATTAATGAAACTTTCTCCTTTATATTAACTTTAAAAAATAAAATTGGTTTGAATTTTAGTAATTCAGACGAGGAAAAATTAATGGTTTAATAAATTTTTAAGTCTAAGTAAAAACAGCCTATACTTAATTATGTTGTTAATTTTAAAACCTTAATCGTTAGGGCCGGATAAGGAGATAAAGAAAAAAATATTTTAATAAATATATTTTATAAAAAACTTAAAAACGACGTTTAAAATAAAACAATTCGAATAAAACCATTAATCATTTTTAACGAATATATTGTAAAAGCTATCCAAATCGATAATTGTTAATTTAAACTACGTTAAAAACGACGCGGACGATTTAACTTTAAAAAGAAGTACGAACTATTAACTTTGAATTTAAACATACGGCGAATATTAGTACTTTTAGAAAAAATACTACCTTTTATAAAATAAAACTTAGATTTATGAAAATCGGTATTATTTAATAACAGAATATACGATATATTAAGTGTTGAAACTGTGACAAAAAGGGCTATAAAGCGCCGTAATAGACTAAACCTAAATAATTTCGCTAGGATAAACTTTAAACCTTAATATTAACGAGCTAACCTAGGAGTAATTAGAATAAAAAGATTTATCATAATACGACGCGAAGAAAACGTGTTAGGATTATCTAATTAAAAAATATAATAGAAATAGAATGAAGTTAAAAGATTAGCCTAAACGGCTATATAAAAACGATAAGAATAAAAAACGCCTTAGCAGTAATTACAAATATTCGAGAAATGAAAAAAACCAAGCAAAAAAAACTTTCCCAAGTATAACAAAAGTAAACCGAGCAACAAAAGGCCGCGATAATAAAGAAATAATTTAAAAATTATCAAAGATAAACAAAACCGATTCTACGCGGAAAAATCAACTAATATAACTAACTTTATACCGTTTTCTAAGTATAAATACAGTACCTTATTTATAAAAAAATAAAAAATATATCACTGAACGCTTTTTACATATATGGACATAGGGATTTAATTTTGCATTACAGTAAAAGAAAAAACCCAGAGATCGATAATAGTACTATTATCTATATAGACAAACTAATAAGGAAAATGTTAACCAGGTAATAAAAGCGAAAAGCTGGCCAAAAGAGCAAAAGTGTTCCTAAGAAAACCTTTCTTATTTTTATAATATATGTACGTACTAATAATAAAGAAAAAGGCTATAAAAGAACTTAATGTAGCGATACGACAATTAATAAGTAATCTTTTTTTTTAAACTAGTAGTTACTATAAACTCTAAAAAAAGAAAATAATTTAAAAAGATTTTCATAAATACATATAAGATTTATAAGAAAACGATAAAAACATAGCCATTGGAACATATTTCGAAATATAAAAAAGCTTATCACTTAATAAAATACGAAAATATATCATTAAGTAAAAAAAATATCATAACTTAAAGCTTAAATAAAACAATAATAAAAACAAATTCGCGACTTAAATAACGAAACTAAACAATAATAAAGATTTTGTAAAAAATTGTTAAAACGAAAATAGACGAAATAATAAACGAATTTATAAACTAAAGTACTTAAAATAAAAGAACCGTTTATAAGAAAACCGCAAACTGGCAAAATTTAACAGAATTAAAAAAACCCTCCAAAAAAGCTTTAACAGTAATAAAGAATAACGGTAACCCTATTACATTAAAGATATAAATTAAAAACATATCCTATATTATAATAATAAATAACTAAAGTTTAAAAAGAAAATATATTATGTATAAAGTAATTAACTAACTTAAATTACTATAAAGATTTAAGAAAAACCTTTCCATTATAAAAATAGTCGAAGCTTAACTTTTCTTTTATAACGGAGGAAAAATAATACGCAAAATTAATTATTTCAATAATTTCGCCTAAGGAAAATTATAACGGCTAATTTCGATATTATTCCGTTAAAAAAATTATAATATAATCCTAGGAAAAACATGATTACGCTAGTATAACCCTTTAATCGATTAGGAAATTAGCTAGATAAAGTTCGTTTTATACCTTAACGGTAAGTATAAAAAATAAAAATCTTAATATTCGATTGAAAATAACGAGGAGTACCGGCTTAAAGATACGATAAATACCTTACCATCTACAGAAATAAAATACAAAAAAGAAAATAAATATTATAAACAAATATAACGTATTATTAGTATTATTAAAATAAAGCTTTACTAATTAAATAACAATTTAATAATATAGTAATAACTTAAAATATTAAAAAGTTTAACTAATATACTTCTATAATACTATAAATATAAGCAACTATTTCGAAAAAAGCTCGAAACGAAACTATCGGAATATAACGAGTAAAACTATAAAATTATTTTTAAAAAGGCAGTTTCGAGAAAATTCTACCTTGTTTATAAGTTTAACGGAAAAAAATTATACGTACTTCGAGATTATCTAAAAAATAAACTATAGAAAAGATAAATTCGACCTTTTAAATTACCAGCAGGATACTTGATATTCTTTATACCTAAAAAAAGCAGAAAACCGGAAAATATTAATTAATTCTAAATTATCGACATTTTAATAATATTATTATTAAAAATCGGATATTATTACCTCTAATTAGTGAAGTAAAAAACCGCTTCCATAAAGCCTAATAATTTACCGCTTTTAATCTAAAAAACGGATATAACCTTATTCGAATTAAAAAAAGAGGATAAATGAAAAATAACCTCTAAAACTAAATATAGTTTATATAAATACCTCGTTACCCTAATAGAACTTACTAACGTATTCGTAATCTTTTAACGAATTATTAACTACGTCCTTACGGAATATTTAGATATCTTTAAATTATATTACCTTAACAACATTCTTATTCTTTGAGAAAATAAAAAATTATAGAAAAGAATATATTCATAAAATGTTATAAGTATCATAAAACTCCCACCTATTAATAAACGCGAAAGAATTAATTTCATTTTTGAAAAGTTAAATATTTAGTTTATATTATTACTTCCAAATATATCAATATAAACTTAAAAAGATCGCAGTAGTACGGAATTAGGCAACGTCTATTATAAAAAAAATATAAGCCTTCTTTAACTTTATTAATTACTATTGAAAATTTATTAAAGATTTTAGCTAGATAGTAATACTTTTTAATAAATTTATTAAAAACAAGTTTTAATAAGCGTTAAAAACGGAAAAAGATTTTTAATAATTAAATAAGTATTATTAATTAGCTAATACTGGTTATATACGACGTTAGTCGTCTAATTAAGTTAAAATCTAATACGTTAAACTATGCTTTAAGCGTAATAATCGAAGAATGAAATAATTAAGATAAATTATAAGTTATTACTTTTTTACATAAGTTATAACAACCTAAATTACCTTATATTATTTCTGATAAGAAATGTATAGTTACTACTGAAATATTCCGCGAATTTAAATATTTCTTTAAAGGTACCAGATATTAAATTAAAGTTTATACGGATTATAAAAATCTTACCCATTTTACTATAGCTAAAAAACTTACAGTACGATAATTTCGTTATGTAAAAAAACTAGCAAAATATATTTTTATTATTAGTTATTAAAAAGGCTTAAAGAACGACAAAGCCAACGTATTTAGCAAACGACTAAATCTTAAAGAAAAATTAATTAATATTAATTATATAATTTTCGATACTATTATAAAAAGATGCTTAAGTTTATAACAGTTTACGATAATCCGGGTAACACTACCAGATATACACTAAAAGATTAAAGAATATAACGATAATCTACTTAAAAAAATCAAATAAAATATAGGTCCTAGCAAAATAGTAAAAAGATTTAGTATGAAATATATATAAACGTTAACTATACAAATATCTAAAAATTTATAAAATCTTAAAACGCTTTTAGCGAATATATTATTTTCCTAAAACGAAAAATATCATATAATATATTATACGCTAATATAATATTAATGCTAAAATAAAAATACGACAATATAAACCTTATAGAAAATTATAATTACTACTAATCACAAAACGATCATGGGATTTTATAACGATAAATTTTATTACTAAACTCCTTTTATTAAAGAACCCCGCTACGGGTATACATTACGACAGTATTTTCATAGTCGTCTACCGATTCATTAAATTTTCCTATTTTTTGCCTTATAATAAGGATACTAATGCTAAATAAATAACATATATCTTTTTTAAAATATTTTCAATATATACGGGTTATTTTACGAAATCATCTTAAATAAAGGCATAATATTTACATTTAAATTTTAGTATAATCTAATAATATAAATTAGCCTAAGTTATAATTATCTACTATTTCTCGGCCGTGTATAAAAAAGTAGATAAAGTGGCAAAATTAAATATTAACAATATATTTGAGGTATTATATTAACTAGCAATAGAATAATTAGGTTAAAAATAAGGAATAACTTAATTTACTTATAATACCAATTACTATAAAAGTTTTAAAATAGCTATAATAATAACTAACTTCGGTTTTATATAAAAAAATACAAAGATATATAAATAGGACAACCGTTAGGTATTAAAATTATCTTTACTTTAAAACAATTTAATCGATTATATTAAAAAATTAAAATAAAATTAAACTCCGTACGTAATAAAATGAAAGAGATATTACAACTAGAAACGATTAAAAGGATTAACGTTCTAAAAAGAAAAAATAGTTTACCGACCTATCAAAAACATCTAGACAAAACAACTAAATTAAAAGCTTAATTTTAAATATATTAGCTTTTATAAAATTATTAACAAATCTTAGACAATAACTACTAGTTATAATTATTATTTATAATTAAATTTTACTTACTTTTTTTACGTATTTTTACCTAAGTTAGCAACGGACATTATTAAAGTATAGAAAAAATAAGACGAAATAAAGGTGGAAAATAAAAAAATATACGAAATAGAAAAATGCTTAATACAAAAAAATATTAAGGGAGTTACTCAGTACCTAATTAAATGAAAAAATTATCTAAATTTTAAGAACATTTAAAAACCCGCGAAAAATCTTATAAATACTTGACGTTTTTTAAAAAAAACTTTTACCAGCAATAATAAAGTTATCAAACTTAAAAATACTCTAATTAATAATATTTATAAAATCTAGTTAGTATTTTTCAAAGTAAACTAATTAAATAATACGATAATATTCGGATTTGTATTTCCGCTTTTTGCTATTTGTTTTTATTTTTATTATTCCTTATTACGTTTTAATTCGTCTAGCTTTTTCAAAATTAAAGCCCTCGGAATAACATACGTAATATACAATCGGTCTATAATTTTTTTGTTTATAAAAGCGGCGAACTTTGGCCTATATCCTTTCGAAATTTTTCTTTTTCCATTTATTCAAGTTCCGTTTCGGTCTAAAGATGGCTAAAAACAAATCGTTCGAGTTAAAAAGTGAAAAGACCGTTAATATCGCAAAAACTTTAATTTTATAAAATACATTTTTCGTACTATATAAAATCAGATATAGAAATACAGCAAAATAACCAACCGCGATAAGCATAATACGAATATATAAATATATTCACTGCGCGAAAAATAAGTAACTTTAATTATTACGGGCTAAGGCCCTGTTAGAGAATTAGGCTAGGCCAATTCCAGGGATAGATCTCTGTATATATAGCTAACTACTTCTGCGTTTCTGCCACGCACTAACTTAGCCTTTTAAATTTTTTAATAAATTTGTTATGGCCTATATCTTTAGCTTTTGCGTATACAACCCTTGATATATTAAAAAATCTCCTTTTTCGCGAACGGTCCGTTGCCATAAGACATACGTTAACGCTGCTCGTATATAGCCTATTTTCTATCCGCTATAGAAATCGAAAAATAACCTTATTAATAAAAATTACGCGCCGTTCGTAAACTGTAAAAATGCGATAATTATAACGCTTAAAGGCTCAAAATAAACGAGAATCTTTTTATTAACGGTTTTGTAAATAAAAATATATGAATATAACTTTTTTATATTTAGAAAACTTTTAATCTTAGCTTTAAAAGTTAACGTTTTTATTATATATATAGAAAGCTTTAAAATAATTAAACCTCGAAGCCTTTTTAAAATATATTATTATTACTTTAAAAAGTTTAACAATTAATAAAAAATTAATTAACGCTTAACCAAATTGTGTTAATATAATACCTAAATAGCGTTCGAATATATTTCTATTTTCGAAAACGTTTTTTATTAAGCCGAAAAGAATAAATAATAGGATAAAGTTAAAGTTTTTCTACTAATTTCGAGTTTTGGCCTCGAAATAAAAAAAAATTAAATTATGAAAAGTAACTCGATATATAAAGTAAATTCGCGCAACTTTTACGCCGTTTAAAAACGTTATTTTTAACGGCTTTTACATTTTTGCGGTTACGCGTAATTATCTTTTAATTAAAAAATCCTATAAAAAGTTTAAAAGTTGGTGTTATATTTAGCACCAAAAGTTATTAACGTAAACTCCGCTAGTAATCGGAAGAACGTTAATAAAATATAAGAAAATAAAGCATTTTTGGAAAAACTGCTTTAAAAAGTCCGCCGGACCGTTTATAAGCGTTAATATATTAAAAGTTAATAAAACTCAAATCGAAGTTCCGTTATTATTCGAACGCTAAAAAGCAATAGCAAAAACGTATTATAAGGCTTAGGAAAGGGTCGAAAACTTAAATATGTTCGATACGTTTAAAAATTCGAAAAGGAAAAAGGCTTATAATAAACAAAGTAATTAACGCGTACTATGCTAAAAACGTACGTAATTATAGCTTTTCGTAAATTAAAAACCCTTTTAAATTAAAATTTGCAAATATCGCCGCCTCGGAATAAAGCCCCTATAAGGGCGTTACAAATGAAATTGCGCAAAGCGAGAATTTAATCTCAATGAGGGGGTAATGTTACGGGCTAAAGCCTTATCAAAGAATCAGACTAAGTCGATTCTAGGGATAGATCTTTGTATATATAGCTAGCTACTCCTGCGCTTCTGCCACGCACCGACTTAGCTCTCTAGATTTCTTAATAAACCTGTTATGGCCCATTGTGACGGCTAGATTAATTAACTAACTATTAAACCTAAACGTACGAGTTTATATTAGCAGAAGTACTATAGGAATCTAAGCAATAAATAGATAAGTAACTTAATCACGTCTCGTAATACCAAAGGTGTTTTAAATAACGAAATTATATTGCAAATTATCGTCATCTAACTATGGAATAACAAACGTAGATATCTTTTACAGCTTACCAAATTACTTTTAATAAGTTAATAATCCGGTTTATTAAATTATTTTCAGTAAGTTGTTAACAGTTACAGTGATTAAATGCAATAACTTAGCGTAAACTGTGTATTAATATTAAACTAGACTAAAACTATCTGGGCCAAGCTCCTATTACATATACAAATTCATACTTAAAAAGCTTTTTCTAAATAAAGGGTATCTCAAGTTGCATCTTACAGCCTAACTCATTAGCCGTAAGTATCTTAAAGCACTAATTGCCAATACGCCCTCTTATTTTAGGTAATCTCAGCTACTAAATCCCTCGAAAATAATTAACTAAATCTTATTTTATTAAAAAGTTAAATCTCTATACTAATCTTAAATACCTTTTAATTCTTTTTATACCTATATCCTTTCGAATCCTAAATTCGCTACGAACTTTTCGAAATTAACTTTATCTAATAACTTCGTAAACCTATTTATTAGATTATCCTTACTTTTAACGTATTAAAAATAAATATTACCCTTTTATATCTTCTATCGAATATAATAATATTTTAATCGAATATAACGCTTCCTTTATATTATCTATATCTTTATTACCCACTTTAACGTACCTATATTATTCTTTAAAATAAAAATAAAACCCTTTAATATAAACTTTAACTTTATTAAAAAATTCTTAATTCTAGCTATTTTCGTTACAACTATCCCCACCTTCATATATTTTGCTCTTATAATACACTTAATAATAACCGTTTATAACTTAAATAATTATAAAATACATGTTTTAATTATAAAACTATACAACTTATTATAAACTTAATTAATTTATTATCGTTTATAAAACTTATATCCATTATTTTAAACAGGCCTAAATTGTTATATTTTCAATACGGATATTTTTCGTTTAATTTTCGATACCGAAAAAAATTTATTATATCATTTAAATATTATAATAATCGTTTAATGCATTTTTAATACTTAAATAACGAATTACCTATAAATCTAACCGAAATTAACATTACAAACATTATATCTGATTTACTAATATAATTTAAAAAATTAAATTTCTTTATAAAATTTACGTATTCGTATCTTAGTACGTATTATAAATAATTCTTAATTAATATTATATATTAATACCGTATAATATTTAATTTTAAGAACTTTAATATTCTTTAATATATTATTACTAATTTAATTTAATATTTCTAATAAGTGAAAAACGAATAATTTATATACTTAAATATTAATCCGTTTCTCTTAAGTTTTTATTAAATATGTTTTTAATAATTCTATTAGTAATATTTTTTAAACGTTAAAAATTAAATCTCATAAGTAAAAAATTATTAACGTATAAAAAAATGACGTCCTTTAACTTATCGTCGCAGTAAATCGCGTTATCCAAAATTAATAAACGAATACCCTATTTCGTTAATATCTCTTTAACTTTTTTTACCAAATAGTTCCGGCTTATTTTAAACTAGATAGAAAATTTATTAACTTAATAACTTTTTTAAGGTAAAATTAATATACCTTTTTATTTTTTAATATAGAAAATTACTTTATATAAATATTTTTTTAAGTTATTATTTAAATAAATAGCAATAAAATCGATTTATAATATATATTAACTTAATATTACAACTAACGTTATTAAAATTTTCTAATATATAACCCTTATAATATTAACTATAATCTCGTTATAATTAATACCTTTCTGTTAAGTAAAGCTTTTAATATAAATACGGGCCTTATACTTTTTTAACTCTTTTATAAACGAATAGTTCTTTTTTAGCATTGATTTAACGTTTATTAAGTACCTATAACCCTTATAATCTACTATACAGTACAAGATTCCGCGTTGAATTTCTTTTTAATTTTAATAAAAATAACTTTAAGTTATATATTGCGTTTTAAGCTTTCTATTATTTTTTTAATAGCTAGCGGTTATTTATTATAATATATAGCCTGTAACCATCTTTATCGTCGATATTAATCGATAATAGGTAGAAATAAAAGAGCTACGGGTACAGGTTATAACCTTTTAAATTATTATCTTTTTAAGTTAAAATTAATTATAACTTACGTATTAACTTTAAAATTTCGTCTGAGGTTTTTAAAACGTATAACTCGAGGACCGTCTTTTTCGGGCGTCCTTTTTTTCGCTTAATTTATTTGGTTTTTTAATCCGTATCATCTTTTAAAATAATATTATCGTTCTTATTTTTTACTTTAACGCTATATTTTTAACAATATTTTAAACGCTTTTATACGGGCTATGAAAATAACCGAATAATATCCTTCGGGTTAAAAAGTTATGCTATTTTTTCCAAATTTTATAAATAATAATATATAATATTATTAGTAATTTGCCGCTTTTTAATAATTAAATTTTATAATTATATATCCTATGATAACTTAATAACATTTTTTGTATTTTACGAGTTATTAATTTTTTTAATTTGGTTTTATAATTTCTATCGATTAGAGGGGCGCACGTACCAATGCACACCCCCCCCATTTGCACACCCCGAATTTTAAAACCTTTATACTTTAAACTTTAATAACTTTATAACCGCCACAATATATTTTAAGTAACGGCTATTACATTATAGAGCGAAAAGCGGAGTTTAACATGGAATTAAAACATAAATACAATATACCATAATTTAAATCAATTCTTTCAAGTGTAATATAATGTATGATATCGATATAAAATTAGTTATAAAATGTAATAAAATCTAAAGTTAAAAAGAAAAACCGTAAAATAATACTTTAAACGCTTGTTCTTTACTTAAGAAGCATTATTAATTAATAATATATATAAACGTCAAGATATAAGATTTTTAACTTTGTAAAAAATAATATTATAAAATAAAATTGTAAAATAAAGCGATAATAAAGAAAATTGAATAAATTCCTATATTTTATAAAGAAGTATGTTAAGTTAATTGTACAACAACGAAAATAAATATTATATTATTATATATTCGTTCATAATAGTTAATATATTTCATTTTTATGATTTAAAATAATATTTGTTGAAATATTTAGT
>QJNV01000612.1:0-19757 GCA_004155935.1 Monosporascus sp. GIB2
GGGGTTGGGATCTTTCACCGCATCGTTCGGCCCGCACAGGATCTGGTATACCAGTTCTTATATGTTTCCGGCAGCTTACGATTACGAGTCGCGTAACGTCGTGGAACATCATCTTTCGGTACCGCGCCCCTCGGTCGGATTTTTCGAGCACCGTCGAGGGGCGTGCGGCTGGTTAGCGACCGACTTTGTCATTTTCAAGGCGGTACAGAGAAGAATGACTGCTCTGCGAGTCAGGAAAGGGGCTGCAGCTCTTCGGCCTGGATAAGGATGTAGCTGGAGAAGTCTGAAGTTGATTTGCAGTTACAACTGTACTTAAAGAGGTATATAAGCTAGCAAGCAGGGAACGGATCCGGGGCGGGACTGGACTGGACTATATCGGGATCGGGATTGGGGCCATCCCGTTATCATAGGTTGCCTCCACGCATTATATATGCCTTGGTAGCGTATCTAACTGTTTGAAATACTCGTGACTTCCTTGTAGCGCTGAATATAGAACGAGTATTCAAGCTTCAGTTTTCCTGTTCTTTTTCACGCCCTTCGTCATCAGATTGCACGCGTATACAGTATGTTTTCGAGAAAGGAAGTGGTATATCTGTTTCGACACTCGATGCTATGAGAACTGGGGGTATATAACCATCTACCTATCCATCGCTTAAAAGCCGTATTTTGGCGCTGATTCACTCGTAGCCCCTCTGGGAGGTCGTTTCCGCGCTCCCCGAGACTTCTGCCGTCTCCCCAATGGCGGACCCCGCTCCCTCATCGCTCTTCTCCCGCTTCCCATCGTCGCCGCCGCCGCCCCCACCGGCTCCCCTACCACTGCCCAATTCCCCCGCTAGCCCGTCCAGAAAGCTATCGGCCAGCTTCTCGGCCCTGGCCCTGCCGATCCGCCGCCTCCTCTCCTCGATCTCGCGGCGCCTCCTCTCGCGGGCGGACTCGCGCTCCCCGCGCGCCCGCTCCGTGCTCTCGCGCTCGGCGCGCAGGGCCTCCATCTCGCGGCGGCGGTCCTCCTCGGCGGCGCTGAACTGGTAGAAGCCGACGCCCTTGGTGCGGATCTCGGCGCGGCCGTCGAAGTGCGCGTCGGGCGGCGGCGTCGGCGTGCGGTCCCGGCGCGCCGCCAGGTCGGCCATCCGCGCCGCGTCGCGCGCCTCCGGGTCGAAGGCCTCGCTCTGGATCACGTCCCCGTGTATCACGGCGTCCGGCGCCGCCGCCGCGGGGCGCGCCGACATGGCCTCGAGCTCCGCGGCGCCGAGCCGGCTGCGCGCCTGCCGCCGCTGGCGCCGCCGGACCTCGGCGCGCGTGCCCGTGCGCGTGCGCCCGAACTCGTCCTTGTACTCGACGAGTTCCCCTCCGCCGGCGACGCCGTCTTCCGATGCCGAGGACTCGTTGTCGGACCCCGAGCTGGAGTCGCCGCCGCGGCTGGGATCGCCGTCGGGGTGGCTCTCGGCCCACTTGCGGTCGAAGTCCACCAGGGGCGCGGCCTCGTTGTCCCTGGCGAGGTAGTCGCCCCTCTTCATAGCGGCGTACAGGCGCGCCTTCTCCTCCATGTTGCGCCGCGCGCGCTGGAAATCCTGCTTCTCCTCCTCGGTGCCGTGGGGGGTCCTGAGCTTCAGAGGCCGCTCGGACGCCGGCGGCGCGGTGGTTGTCGCGTCCTCCTCATCTCCGTGGCGTTTGGGCGGACTCTTCCGCTTCGCCTTGACCGAGAATATGTCGTCTTTCTGCCTCGAGGGCCGGGCGCGCCCCGAAGAGGTGGAGGTGGAGGTGGAGGACGTGGCGGAGAGGAGCGAGGTCAGCTGCGAGGTAAAGGCCAGGGAGCTGGAGAGCGGGATCTCCTTCTTTTGTTTCTTGGCGGGTCGTTGCCCGTAGAGGTGCGGATCATGTGGCATTATAGCGCAGCAGAGGAGGTTCCGGGAGGCGTCGTTCAGTAAGGCCAGGTATATTATGATGTTATGATGTCGTCCACCAAGTTGTGTAGGTGTCTGTTGAAGTTGAGAATCGGGGGAATTCTACCAAGGCTCACTGAAAGCTTCGGCCTCGTCTGTATCCACTAACCTTGGACCCCACCCAATAAATTACCCTAGCAATGAATAGCCAAAACATACACAAATTGATAATTACCTACACATTCCAAAACCTTTTAATAACGCAACAACATATTTCTTAATAAAATAAAGTTATTTAAGTTATTTAGATTTACGTTACCTTTTTTAATAGGTTATTTTTTAATATAATTATTAATTATAACTTAATTACTAACTTTTATAAGCTTTAAACGTTTAATAATTTTATTTTTAACCGATTTAATATTAAATAAATTCGCAAAAATTTTATTCGGTTATTTAATAATAATTTAACGTTTACAACTTTCGTATTTTTCGAATTTCGTTCGCAAAAGTTAATTATTATGGCGGAAAATAACGTTTTCAGTATTAAAATTATCAAACCCTTTAATTACTTTAATTATTACTTTCCATATATCGCAAAACGCCGTTTTTTAATTATATAAAACCGTTCGCATATTTTTCCGTAACTTTAAAACCTTATAAAAAATATATACGACTTCGTTTTAAATATTAATTATTTTTCCGAAAGTATTTTCGGTTTAAAAAATTACTAAAATATTATTTCGGGATTTTCTAATACCGTTTCGGGATTTAAAAAAAATAAACCAATATAACGTTATCTAACTTTAATATTTTTATTAATAAAAACGGTTTCCGTAATTTCGCGATATGCTTTTAATATACGACGTTTATATTAAAAAATTATTACGAATAATCCGCCGCCTTTCCGTAAAACGGTACGATAATTTTTTTTTAAATATAAAAAATACGTTAACGTTAAAAGGTTAGAAGTTATTACTCGAATAAAGTAGAAAATATATAAAAGCAATTTTATTCTTAAAATATTTCCATATAAAAATAAAAAATACATATATAACATAACCATCCAAAATAAATAACCGCCATTTATCATAAAAACGCAACTTAATTTCCGGAAAAAAAAATAAATTTTAATTATTTTAACGTAATAACGGTATTAATCCACCTTTTCGGAATTAACGTATATTCGATTTTTTCGATATTATCAAGTAATTATTATTTTTAAACGATAAAATTATTAAAAATATTTACGGCCTTACCTTTCCCATATATAAAACCGATATATTTGAAAATAAATACCCAAAACGTTACCCCCAACTTTCCAAATTTCGTACAAACCATTTCCAAAATTCCTATAACCGTTTTATTAACTTATTCCCTTTTTTAAATTTCCATTTTATCCATATTATACTCGTTCGTTAACAAAATTTTATATTCGGCCCAAACGGCAAAAAAAAAAAAAAAAACTAAAAAAACTCGCGTATATCGTCGCGATTACGTACTTCGAAACGGTCTCGGGGTATAACCCGTCCTTTTTTCGTATATATTTTATTGTAACGCGCAATAAAATAATTAATCTAATTCTTCCCGATAATACCTTTAAAACTTAATATAATTTTTACTATTTAACGGACTTACTTTTTTATAAAAACGCGGCCGTATACTTTTTTATATAATATCTAATTAACAAATTTCTTTTTTTCCTAATTCGATAACTTACGCACGTAATTTTAAGCTTCGGAACATAATTTAATACCATAAACGCGGTAAAATAAAGTAAATTAAAATATATCGAATTACGCGTTCGTAACGGTTTCGGAACCATTTTCCGTAATAAATTCCTTAACATCCCGAATTTTACGCTTACGGTTAATATTAACCATCTTTACCCGAATTTAATTAACTAAAAAATTATGAAGTTATCGCAAAATATTGTTATAAGGGTTGGTTATTATTATGGAGAAAAGCCTTATTCATTGTTAAGGTAATTCATTGGGTGGGGTCCAAGGTTAGAAGCTGCGGCGTATGGTCGCCGGCAGCTGTCGTTTTAGCGCCTCGTGTCCCCTGAAAATGCCCCGCGATCGGCGCTGAAGAAGTAAGAAATTACCCCTCGTTAAATTGAACCAGATCTACATACTTACCCCAAGGTTTCCTTAAAAGCTGAAGAATCTTAATTATTCGCAACGCCGAAGATCCTATAAAATAGGTATCCCATGTGCATCTATCTACCTAGGTATCTGAAGGTATAAGGCACGCTCAATTCTAAGCAACTTGTACTCAACCTCAATCTTTTGCTTGTCTTTATCTGGCTGTAATAGCCACAGTTGAGGCCCAAAATGTCAGCAGCGAAGCAGGTCAACATTGCCATTATAGGTAAGCGTTTTCTATCACATCGATAAAGCTATTCTTAAGACTATTGAGGGACCCGGGCAACTGATCTTCATTCTGCTTGGAACCAGGTGCTGGAGGCGTCGGCAAATGCTTCCTTTCTCAGCTCGAGGCCTTGGCTGCACGACGACCGAATCCTAAGCTCAACCTCTGCTACATCTCCACGAGCAAGAAAGCCTTGTACAATAAAGACTACACCTTAAACCCCAGCAGTCTTCTACAAGACCTCGCCGCCTCCACCGAAGCACCTTTGCCGCTTCCTCGGATCGTTGAGTACCTGTGCGGCGCCCCGTCCAAGGTTGTCCTTGTCGACAATACAAGCTCTCAAGACGTGGCCGACAGCTATCCCGCCTTCCTGAGCCGCGGCATCAGCATCGTCACTCCTAACAAGAAGGCCTTCTCGGGCTCCTACCAGCTGTGGCAGGATATCTTCGCCGCGGCTGCTAATTCTGGGGCCAAGGTTTACCATGAGTCCTCCGTTGGCGCTGGCCTTCCCGTCATCTCGACGCTCAGGGACCTGGTGGATACCGGAGATGAGGTGACTAGGATCGAGGGCGTCTTCAGCGGCACCATGTCCTTCCTCTTCAACTCGTTTGCTCCCGTTGAGGGCTCCGGCGGGAAATGGTCTGCCGAGGTCAAGAAGGCAAAGGAGCTGGGATATACAGAGCCAGATCCTCGGGATGACCTGAACGGCCTCGATGTGGCACGGAAGCTTACAATCCTCGCCCGGCTGGCTGGTCTCCCGGTCGAGTCACCTACCTCCTTCCCCGTACAGAGCCTGATACCCAAAGAACTCGAGTCGGTCTCGAGCGGGGACGAGTTCTTACAGAGACTGCCCGAGTTCGATTCACAGATGCAAGAGACCAAGACGGCCGCTCAGAACGAAGGCAAGGTCGTGCGGTTTGTAGGAAGTATCGATATGGCTACCAAGGCAGTCAAGGTGGGACTCGAGAAGTTTGACAAATCCCATCCCATTGCCGCTCTCAAGGGAAGCGACAACATCATCAGCTTCTATACCAAGCGGTACGGAAGCAACCCGCTGATCATCCAAGGCGCAGGCGCCGGGGGAGAGGTAACGGCGATGGGCGTAACAAGTGATCTGCTAAAAGTTCTGTCTCAGATGTCCTAGATATAAATGCTGAAAATGGTATAACGCAGGGTGTTCGTTCCTTCAACGTTTTTCTTTCATGGACCGTATGCCATGTGTTGTTGTCTTTGAAACCCTAGCTTTGGTTCAGGATTCCGAGGCGGTGCTCGTGTAGGCCGAGCGCCTCTGATTGCTGACTTCATCTGTGAGGCGGCGTGTCGCGAAGCTGGATGTTTTCGCCGACTGGGACGCACGATTGCGACCGCTCGGTTTCTCCGGGTCGACGACGGTATCCGGTCGCGCAGGCTTAGATACACGAGGCTGCGGTCGGCATAATCTCCAGATCCAGAGAAAAAAGTCGAAAATGATCAAGGCAAGCATTGGCGCAGCAAAAGCGAAGCTGATCAGTTTCTAGCGAGCCACCCCGTTAGTCACGAAGTCGAGTGATTACTTAGACGGAAGAAAAAGAAAGGGTCAAAGTCAAAGTCGAAGAAGAAGAAGAAAGGAGAAGAAGCCTACGAAGAAAAACGAGATCCAACCGATGACGACCCAGACGTTTTCCGAGGGCACCATGCCGGATTGAAGTGCTTGAGGGAGCCAGGTCATCGTCTGGTCCGTGAGCATCTTGCTCAAGATGCTCACGTCGCAATGACGGGTGTCGGGGATGAGAGACGTTTGAAGAGGTTCTAGAAGTAATAATAAGAATTCCAAGATGCACGTCCGATCGTAGGGCAACCCAACAGGGTCTTCGTGTAACCAGATGCGGGTCGATAGATAAGCAGGGGTTACTATGGGAAGGACGGAAGTGGGAGAGCTGGTAGCAAGCTGGTGACGCGATGGTACGCAATAAAGCTTTATTTATTTTAATTGTAATAAGGAACTCTAAAATTGGGGGCAGGAATGAAGGTGGGAGTTGAAAGAGGTTTTGTGGATGGCTCTTGAGATATACTTGAAGAAATTAAGAGCGGGTGATTTGAGTAGCGCTTATTGTAGGTATGTATATAAGGCTGGTAAACTCATGAGTTCAGTTTCCTGGGATGAGTGGAACCTCGTAAAGCAGTAGTAGTGAGTAGAAGGAGGTCTATGGATGGCGATATAGTTATAAACATTCCAGCCTGTCAAGCCCGGTATGTGTAGTAATTCAAACCTTCAATTCGGGGGCAAAGTCGTGCTCATAAAAATTCACACACCTACACCTCATTAATCCCACGCCTGTATTAACAGAGCAACTTCAACAAAATCCAAAGAAGTAGCGGAATCATTGAAATAAAATTACTATGTTATTATGAGGTATAGGTGGTTTCACTTTTTAATTATGCCTTGGGTGGGCGATACTTGGTGCCAGGCCGAGATAAAACTACCCTGTCAAGTATCCATGGGGCGCGCTAGGAGAATTACCATACTAATATCGGCGTAGCCTATCTGTAAGTGCATTTAGTAATTTAGTAATTGCACTTATGTATCGTACAAATAAGCGCGAATACCTAACTGGGTTTATTTTATTTACCCTTTATAACCAGTAGAGGAAACCTCATCCCAGGTATATAATTAGTTAAACAAAAAAGAGTACATTAGTAAATTTAAATAACATAAAAAACGAGCTACGAAAGTTTAAGCTATTTAAGATAACTAAGACTTTACTTTTTAATCACTTATAATAATAAGTATGCTTATAAAAATAACTAACAGAAAATACCTCTTATATATTATCTGTAACATAGCTTAATTCCGATTATTCTTATTAAGGTATATAACGTATATTTTATCTTAGTTTAACCACCTTACCTTAGCTCTTTTATACTTTTTATAACTAGGCTTAAAATATTTACTACTATATATTATAATACCTTATTTAAATAACAACGAATTTAAACGTATTAATTTTATATATAAAGTACTTTAATATTATACTTTTTTATATAAATTAGTAATATTAATATTATTTTAATTAATCTAATATCGAATTTAATCGTAAGTAAAGTATTATAAACTAACTAACGACTTTAAATATATCCTTTTCTGCAGAGAAATAAGTTTCAGAAGGATATTTTCACGACTCTTTCCGCTATTATGGAAAAGCATAACGAACCCTTTTACGATAGATCGGCCAGCCCCTAAGACGTTGCCGTTTTGTGGGAAAATGGCTTATGGGATGCTGGGCATCGCTTGGCCGGTAAATGCTTGAGGACTCCTTTTAGAATAACTTTGACATATAATCGTGTTAAAGCTAGCGCCACTTACCCAGACACTCATACCGACATAGCTTACATAAGTAAGTACAATCATGGTGCAAAATAAACGCAAATGTGCCGATTTCTCCGCAAAAGACTATTATTTCATCATTAAATAAATTTACGAAATATACTTTATCTAATCCTGAAAAAATTAGTAAATGAATAATTAAAGCTTAATCTATAACATACTTAAAGATAGAAAATTTCAAGTAAAGTTCGTAAATATTATCCGTTTTGAAACCTGTGTAATATTTAAAACTGTTGCTTTACTACGGGAAAAGCGATACTTTCTAATTATTAATACTTTAAAAGTTTATAACTTATAATAAATGAAAAAAATAAGATATATTTTAAATAAATAATAAAATACCAATCTTTTAACAGAATAACTATTATTTTATATATAACTCTTTTTGTAATTTCGTTATTTAATTTTGAATATGATATGTTTTGCGGGGAAATGGGTATATTTGCGTTTTTTTTGCACCCCCACTGTACATACATGCACATGCCGGCCCAGACCATCACGATAGGGGGCTATCTGGTAGCTGTTGGGCGTCCCCTACGCCGAGTCTTTCTTTTCCCCTTTTTTCTTTTTCGAGCTAGAACCTATATCTGGGGGAAACTCCTTGTACGTATATACCCTCCTGGGCACCATGACGTCTCCACCATGGGCAGCAGCGTCGTCCCATGAGCAGTACTTCGTCTTATTGACCGGCGCCAACAGCGGTGTCGGTCTCGGCATCGGCCAGCGACTTATAGACGATTTCCTGGCCACGCGCTCTCTCGCCTCCCACCTGATCCTCATCCCCACCACCCGTTCCCTCAAGAAGTCTCGGGAGACCATCCAGTCGCTGCGCGCTCACGCCGAGTACGCGGCTCGCCATTCCAGCCGGCTTCGTAGCCGCGCCGGTCCCGATTACAACCCTCAGGCCGCCGTCGACCGAGTCCACTTCCTGAGCTTACAGCTTGACCTCTGCGACCTGCAGTCCGTCTACGCCGCAGCAGACCGGCTTGTCCGCGGCGAGCTGAGCGACCCCGCGGGATCTATCAAGGATGTGTCCATCCCCCGGATCGACGCCGCCATCTTCAATGCGGGTATTGGCGGCTGGTCGGGCCTTAACTGGCCCGGCCTAGCGCGACAGTTCATGTCGGTCGGTCTTATACAAGCGGCGACGTTCCCGTCTTTCAAGGAGGCCCTGCCGGCCGCCGTACTTGATCGGAAGAAACTATTAGGCGACCGTTCGGCCGAGACGAAGTCGCCCCCTCCCGAGCTGGCCGAGGTGTTCTGCGCGAACGTGTTCGGGCACTACCTCCTTGCGCACGAGCTCATGCCGTTGTTGAGCCGCCCGAGCGGCGGAGAACTGCCGCCGGGCCGCGTCATCTGGACCAGCAGCATCGATGCGGGGGAGGAACATCTCGACCTCGACGACTTCCAGGCACGGGTGCGCAAGCCGCCGTACGAGAGCAGCAAGCGCATTACCGACATCATCGTGCTGACGGCGGAGCTGCCGGGCGTGCAGCCTATTGCCGCGCCATACTTCTCTGCCGCATCTGCGCCCCCCTCGGCGGAAACACCCGTGACGGACGAGAAGCCCGCCACACGGACGGTGCGGCCCCGCTTCTACCTCTCGCACCCGGGCATTGTCTGCACACCGCTGTTCCCCCTCAACTGGTTCCTCTTCTTCTGGTACCATCTCGTCATGTACGTGGCACGCTGGCTCGGATCGCCCTGGCATACGGTGGAGCCGTACGAGGGCGCCTGCGCACCAGCGTGGCTCGCGCTCGCGGACCAGGGCGAGCTCGACGCCCTCAATGCCTCACGCTCAAAGTGGGGTTCCGCGTGCTCTCGTTCCGGGCGCGTCGTCGCGCCCAAGAGGACCGAGGTCGAGGGTTGGGGTTGGGAGGGTCAGGTCGGCGGACTCGAGGAGGCCGTAGCCGATCCCCGGGTCGAGAGGGACTCGGGCCTGAGCGCGCTCTTGAGCAACGCGAAGGGCAGGAAGTGGGATGCTGTGGCCCTGACGGAGGAGAAGAGGGCCCGGTTCGAGGAGTACGGACGCAGGTGTTGGGCCGAGCTCGAGAGGCTGAGGAGGGAGTGGGAGGCCGCCCTGGGACGGAGGTGATCAGGAAGGGCCTTGCCCCGTTAGGGTAGGTGGACGATGCGGACTTGTAATTTGTATTGAAAGTATGCGGATAGGCATAGCGCCGAGACGGCTTGCTCGTCTATTCTGACCTGGCCTCACCTGACCATCCTCCTGCCATTCTTATACGTGTATGGATTTAGACGAGCATCGCAAACTTCCATCTCCATAGTAATCATAATAGTAATACGTCACGTAAATTGTGCATAACATGCCCCAGAAGGCCAGACGGGCCATCAGAGAGCTGTGTAAGGCAGACACCCTGAGTAGATGGGGTATGAGAGCCTGCTAACATAGCGACACCAACGTCCTATCAGGGGCGTATATATAGAACTAAGGGCATGTATAAATAGGGAGGAAATATAATACATCCCAGATGGGATTCGACATTAAAACATGCAATGCAATGCAACTCCTACAACAGCAAAGTGAATATCTGGATTGGCCAGGCCCGGCAATCACACCCCTCTAACGGATCGACTACCGCCTCGCGTCGTAGTCGATTCTCAGGCGCCTCATGGCCAACATTTCGCCTCTCCCGAACAAGCCCAGAGCAAGCGGCAGTGGCACGACGGCGAGCGCGACAACGGCCGTAAAGATCAGCGTGGCGCGCATGTTACCCGGGGGGTCGGCGCCCTTGTCATCGGCCTTCAGAGCGTCGCCGATGAGGATGAAGACGGCGCCGAGGATCTGGCCCCCGCCCCAGGCGACGGTGCTCGTGACCGCGGGGTTGAGCGGGTGGCTGAGCTCGCAGAGGAACTCGAGCACGACGGGCACCAGGCTGAAGCTGGCGGCGCCCAGCACTGACATGACGACGTAGGGCCCCGCGAGCCCCCGCGTTGCCGGCATCCACACGAACGCGAGGTAGCAGAGCCCGATGATGGGGACCGCGGTCTTGATCGCCGGCATGAACGCCTTGGTGCGGTCGAGGATCGGGCTCGTGACGGCCGAACACACGAGGCCGACGACGATGAGGAGGGCACCGGCGATGCCCGCCTCGTCCGATGTGTACCCGTAGGGCAGCATGATTTGGTTGAGCAGGGACGAGATGCTATTGAAGAGCCCGACATAGACGGAAAAGGGAATCAGCAGGCGCCATACCTCAAGCGAGCGGAGGAGCGCGATTGAGGCGCGGAGGGACGCCTTCGGGGCCGTTCCAGACGGCGATGGCGGAGTGGGCGGTGCCGCGGGAATAAAGAAGGACGGGAGGGCACATATGGAGGACTGAAAGGAGCTCGTCAGCATTTCTGGATAAGGCATCGGTGATATAACACACTACAAACATACAACAATGGCGACATATAGCACAGCATTCGACATGTCGGCCCGGTCGGTGACCATGAAGGGCACAATAAGCTGCCCGAGCGCCGCGCCAAACGGATTGGCCAAGCTCGGCAACGCAGTAGCCGCCACCCGTCCTCTGTTCGTGAACCACAGGTCCGAATACCGCGTTGGGGCGCTCAACACGAACGGCTGGGAAAGGCCCGTGAGGATCTGGCCGAACATGACGACGCCGAACTTGCCGCCGTCGCGCGAGTGCGAGCCAGCGAACCGGACCCAGTTGCCGACAAGGATCAGCGAGGCGGAGGTCGCGATGGATGGTTTCGGTCCTAGGTGTAAGGTGTAGATGGTCACGGGAAGCACTACGACGAAAGCGAAGAGAAATCCGGTCGAAAGCCAGTTCACGACGCTCTCGGATACTCCGTAGTAGGCGGCGGCATGTTGGGCGACAGGCGCGAAGGTCATCCAGTCCCAGCTCACAATGATATTCAGCAGCGTCAACTGCAGGAGCCCGAACCACCTCCTCTTGTAGACCTTGTACTCGGTGACTTCGGCCCGCCCCTGGTCGAATGACCCATCGCCTGCATTCTCCACCTCTTGGGACGTAACGCGCTGGGGCCCACCGTCGTCGGAGGCCGGCGCTCGACAGCCGTTCTTTCGCACGGGCGAGTCGCTGCCCAACGCGTCCAGCGCATACCCCGCCTCTGCCTTCTCTCCGGCATCCCCATACGGCACGGCGGGGTCATTTTCGGCGCCGGCGGTAGCAGAAGATCTGGGCTGGCGGCTGTCGGCCATTTTGGTTCCCCAGGCTTGCTTGCGTGTCCCGGTATTCGCTGCGCTGTGCTGGACTCGTGAGGGGGTTCTACATCTAGAGTACCTGACTAGTACCAAGTAACGACCGGTTATGGTGCCTGGTTGCCGGTAACCAGTGGTGGATAGGGGTTGATGAGGCCGCGAGGAATATATCATCACAGTCGCATAGCACCTCGTGACCCTGCCTTTATCCCTCCCTAGACTTCTGGGAAGAACAACTCGAGGGGACAGAGTGTGTCGGACCTTGTGTGAAGCCTGCAGGTGACGTTGGCGGAAGTTGAAATTATATGTTCCCTACTAGGTAGGTAAATAAGGATCAATGTGACCTTCCAACAGCCCTAACCTACGTACGTACGTATATGCATAAATGTGTCTAACCTGCCTAGGTACTTACGGTACGTACCTGGGCAAGCGACTTCAGCTCTTCATATCCTTCCCTCCCCCCGATTGCATGGTTGACAGCGGCAGTTGAGAGCACCAGCGCGCCTAGAAGCAGATAGTAATAGTACGTCGTAAGTATGTTGGCGAGGAAAGTCAAGTTGAAGTCGTCGGATTACAGATGTAATTACCTTTCCAATTAGTTACCTACCTCGGCAACTCGAGGGGTTCCCGAGTAGATTTTAACAGTATAGGCGAGCTATATCGGCCGGGTTCCTTGCGGGCAAATGGTCATGGCTATCATGTTGGTGATGAGGATCTTCTGCTGGCCGGCAGGAGGTCCAATTTCACGGGTGCGATGATGAGCTACCAGGGATCAGGCTCCGCCAATTAAAAAGAGAGGGGCGGTTATCCGGCCATCGTCTATGGATATAAGAGTGACGCAACGCCCAAGCTGAGGAGCCGTCGGATTCTTCCCTTTTCGTATAACAGACCGTGAGAACTGTCAGATTCGTAGACGAGAAGAACATAATCATTCATACCTGGAGCAAGGACATAAAACCAAAACAAAGACAGGACGGTACGTTTGTATACACCCCGGCAAAATGGCATTCGTATCTATGTAAACTCACGCGGGGTGGTTTCGCGAGCTCTGGGAAACTCTTGAGGGCTCCTATGCTGCATCGAGGCTAAGTCGATACTGGCCCTACATGGCCATCTCGTAGCGCTTATATGGCCTACATAGTGAACCTCATCTACCTCATCAGTTCCACCGCATAACACAAGTAAGCATATGTGCTACTGGGCATTATCCCTAACCGATATCTTTCCACGCCTCATCAGATATATACTTTACATACAACGGACAAACAAGAAAGAAAACTTGAGGAATGTAGGCTATTTCGTGATGCAGAATATGGTTGGTACAAGAGGCGGAGAGTGCAACAGTACTTGGGGTTGTGCCAATGTCCCCGGCCGTAAGTCGTGATGCGTAGGTGAGCACTATCGTGGCAGCCTTCCGGACGGTGGTTGCAGGTTGGCCTTCCAATATCTATACGGGCACGAAGATTCAAGAAGCTCTAAGCCTGTGTATATGCCAAACACCGACGGTCCTTGACAAGGTGGCTTTCGGTCACTTAAGTTGAGACCAAAGCTTAGGAGCAGCACATTGAGTAGCACAGTGGACGAGGTGGAAGACTGCAAGACGCTTGTCAGCCGGCTCCCTGAAGGGAAACGTAAGCATCCGCGGTTTTGCGATTAACTTACACTCCTCAACACAGTCCTCGTTGGCCTCGCCATCAGCGGCGCCCGTGACTCGCTCGACACATTCGTCATAGTGGTGCTTGGCGGGAGCGCATTGTTTCGAGTTTGCGCATTCTGACCAGAATCATCAGCAAGTGTTCCGCGGCACGGACCTTGTATAGAGCAATGCCGATCGGCTAGGGCCTGGCGACCCGAAATTGCCTCGCCATGGGCCCAGCTGGGCATGATCGGGTATCCGGAAACGGGAGCTGGATAACCAACCTTCCTCGAGCTTCTCCTTGGGATCCACAACCTCGTCGTCGTCTTCTTCTTCCTCTTCTTCCTCATCGCCATCTTCGGCTTTCGGCTCGTCGTTGGACTCCTCGGTCGACTCCTAGCAAACTATAAGTTAGGGATTCGGAACAACAGTACATGTCGACCAGAGAATCGCAGGACATCCCCGCGGGTTGTGTTGGCTCGAAGTATGCAGCCGATATATATATTCCAATACAAGATGAAGCCCTAAGAGAGCTCTGGCAAGGAACTAGGTGCCAAATGGTGGATTTCGTACCTTCTCCTCGGGCGGAGGGGCTTCGGCTTCGGCAGTGCTCCATGGCGTTGCCGCCTCGACGAAATCGGTAATAGTATCCCAGAAACCCATGGTGGTCGAACCGAGCGCTGCACGGAGCCAATGGCTTATTGTCGGCGGATGAGGGAATGCTAATGAGGAGGTGTTGTTCTCCGGCGCGGGATGGGAAATGGGTCGACCGATGGGGACGGAACCTTGAACAATGAGAAAATTACTGAGCAAGCAGCTACAAGGGCTGCAACCAATCAAAATACCTCAATTGCAGCACCCAGATATCTCGAACCGTAGTCACGTGATCATCAGTCACACCCGTCATGGTCCCCATTCCACCTCGATCCCTTTTTTTTTTTTTCTCCCCTTCCTTCTTTTTTTCTTTCTTTGCCCCCCAGAGCATGTAGAGTAGTTTACCTTAGTAGGTAGGTATATAACATAATTACAGCGACGTAGTTCATCTTCTACATCCGCCTCACATGGCTTGGCCGAGATCTTTCCACACGTTGCCTGAGTGTCGCCTCCAAATTGCAACTCGATACTTTTGCGGGTGACTCAGTAGCAAAGTACGCCCATCCTCCCTACATGTGTGTAGTCATTAAATGGGTATCATGTTTCCACCTTCGCCTACACTCTATATAGAGCAAGAAACGCCCGTTATACCTATGCCAGGTCCATGCCATTTACGAAGTTGATTTGCAAATAACGTACTGGAGGGTCACTCCCGTTCTGCTTCCTCCCGTGCCCGCTCATCAAACCGCATACTGATGGCTTGAGCTTGAGCTTCGTCGTAATTCGGCGGCGGTTCATCTGGCACCTGTTGGCTCCCTTGTGCTCGTTGGTTCGCTTCGTCTGCTTCTCGAACCGCCCGAGCCTCGGCCTGGCTTGGGGCCCCCTCTGTCTGTCGTGGCCTATATTCAGGGAGTTCTTCATCATGAACCGTTTGAAGCAGGTTCGTTTGCCCCGTTTCTTGCGCGAGTTGGGCAGCATGGTGGAGCCGCCCGTTGATCTCCACGAATTTTGCCTGGAAATCGCTGAAACCTCCGTCGTTGAATACCATTTTGACTCTGGCCCATGTAACCTCGGGCGGGATGTTGCCGTCAGGCACCGGCCGGACGGTCGCTTGCCAATACCACGGCCCGAACCAGGATGAGTCGGTTCGCGTATCTTGACATCCGAGTATCTTGGAAGAGAATGATTTAAACTCTGCGGTCGGCTTGGCGGGCAGATATATTACCTATGGGTAAAATTTGTCAGGACCACAGTGCCGTAGCTGGCATCCGATGACGTCCCTACTCACTCGTTGGTTGGTAATATAAGCTGTGCCATTGTCACTTTTTCTAGAGAAAGCCGCAGCAGGGCCTGGCTGTTGGTTTACAGCTGATAGCTCAAAGGATATCCGTCCCCGTGTCTTATGCAATATCCGTTCATTGGGCAACGGCTCAATCTCGCCTGTTCGAGACAGCATAACCCAGCTGGTATCAAGGTCAGCATCCTCTTCGCCGCGGAGACTTTGCCTTCGAATATATGAGGAATGTTGATCGTGAAGCCCGTAATCCATAACGCGGGAAAAAGAAGGGAAGGAAGAAAAATCAAAAAAGAAGGGGAAAAAAAAAAAAAAAAAAAAAAAAAAAAAAGGAGCCCGTGGGGCCTGAAGAACTTATACCATAGCACACGGGCAAACCCAGTAAGCAAAGATGGGTAGTAGGAGCAGATATCACAACAGCCTTCTTTCAAAGGGCAGAGAATGTGGCCATATGGACGGAGCCTCTGTTTAGAGCTAACAGACAGACAGAGAGTAGCAGGACCTACTTGATGGACATAATGGGCGATAGTCAAGGTAACTGAGGAACCGGTGGAGCAGTCCCTGTCTCGGGCTTCAATGGGGTCTGCTAGGTTTGTCGGCGATAGGACGCCGCCAGGGTATAGATGCTTTAGCAGGAGAAGGCAAGACGAGTTCCAGTCGGCACAGGTCTCTGCAGAAATCGAATAGGACCACGGATATCTAGACGTGATGGTGTGGGTCGCCCGAGCTGCAGCCTCTCGACTTGCCTTGCCGAAACCGAACTCCCGAAGTACAGGGTCTCTTTGATGCAAGCCTTGCAGGTTGGGGGGCGCGTGGATCAAGGTGGTAGTGGTAAGTTAGGTAGTAGTGTAGCAGTGTTAGTGTAGTGGACGGCAGATAAGTGAGATTGGCAAGGCACACAGACCGACGGGGTGGGAGACGAGACAAGCTACTGTAGGGTGATGTGGCGCTAAAGGCGAGATGCCGGCAGAGGAGTTACTTGTTTTTTTGAGCGTATACAAGTCGAATGAGAACAGCCGAGGCGAAAGCCGAAGGCGAGTTACAAAAAGATAACAGGAGGAGAACGAAACGAAACAACGTATCTCGCAAGGGTAGCGTTGCCCGTTTGAGAGTGGCGGTAATACTGAGTAAGAGGCCAAATAAAAACATCCTTGTCAGGTAGCCCTCACGGCCACACCGACGCCAATCTCCATACTAATTGGAGCAAAAGCTCCATTAGCTTTACGGATATATGATACCACCTAGTCGCAATTATACTCCATTAACTTTATAGTTAATTTGATTACTTTCAAACAAAATCGTTAAATTTCGTTACCTGGTTTTAAATTAAAGTTTAAGTTTAAAAATATAGTAACATATTATATAAGCTCGCCGTATATAAAAGCTTATCACGCATTATACTTAATATATTTATTATATAACTTTAATAGGTTAATTTTTAATAATAATAATATAGTACGGCTTATATAAATATAAAAGAAAGTTCGCTTTTTAAGTTTAAAAATAAAATATAAAAATAATTATAAACGACTTTATATAATATACGACAACTTTAAATTTATATTAAGAACTCGAATTTATCAAAACTTTATCATATTAGTAGTATGCTTTACTTGCTAAGATTAACGCCGATTAAAAATTAATTATAGAATTAACTTATAAGTTAAAAATATAAACTCTTTTATCTAGTTTAACTATATTCAAAATATAATAAATTTGTTACTTATTTAACACGTTATAATACGTATTAAAACTAATTAAATATTTAATTTTATTAAATAGTTATAAATCTAACCCGCGTTTAAATTAAAAAAATATTATAAAACTATTTTATAAATAATTTTATTTATTTAAGCTATAATTATAAATTAAGATAGTATTAAAAATATTTATAAATTTAGTTAGAAAAATTCGTAATAAAAGTTTTTAAAGTAATTTTAATAATTATAGTTATTTTTAAAAACTATAAAGATTTATATAAACGTAATTTAAAAAATTTAAAGAACATAATCTATTATACGTATAAACGAAATAGTTTTTAAATCTACGTAATAATAAACTTTAATAAATTAATTATAATATATAAAATAAATTTAAACTAGTTGACTTTATTTCGCTAAATATATTTATAATTGTATTATAAATACGCGTATTATATTTAAGCTTACTGTAAATGTCATATTTTTATTTCTTCGTTTTTGAACCTTTTACGACAATTACTTTTAATTGTTCTTAACTATAACTTTTTTACAACTCTTTTCTTTTTGATTAAAAAGCTTATCTTTTTATATAATAAATAATGTACTATATAAGCGAACAGTATATATAAGTAAGCGATATAATTTTTAGCAGCTCGTAATAAATAATTTAAATACTTTAATTATAATAAAATTAATTAATTCATATTAACGGGATATTTTTTCGCTAATTATATGTACAGCTTTTTATCAAATACACGTATTAATTAACGTTTGTTGTGAACGCTATTTTGCTATTTCTTCTTATTAACCTGTATGCGACCGACTAACTCCGACCGCGTTTAAGCTAGTATTACCCTTATTTCAAAAATATTAAAACCGACTAATAAAAATATAATTCATGACCAAACTCCCGATTCGTATACGCGAGCGTTTTTTATTCGACTTTAATACGTGGAAAATATTCCTAAAATGAAAGACTATAAGGTATCATTAAAAACGCGTTATAAGGCTGCGAGATAAGGCTGTAAGACTTATCGAGCGCGTTGAAAGGCGTATTGTAAGATATATTAAAATAATAATTTAATTCTATATATATATAATTATAAAAATATATAATATTTATTAAAGAGAATACTTATTTTATATAATAAATAAATTTTTTAACTATTAAAAAAGTAATAATAAAAATGTGCGGTTAATAGGTATTAATAGTAGCCGTCACTTACGACTTAAAAAGAAATAGTAATATAGCATTTACAATAAGCATTATACAATACGTATACTTAGTAAAAAGCTATAGATATAATTAGTAAAAAAGAATATTATCGATTTAAATCAATTAAATCTGTTATAGTTAAGTTATTTGAATTAATTATTACGAGGTAGTAAAAAGTATACCGCTTACTTATATATACCGTTCGCTTATATAGTATATTATTCATCTTTTAAAAATATTTATTTTAATTTCTTAGTATTTATCTAAAATGTAATTACTTTTATCTAAATATATAATCTTTTATTAAAAAAATAACTTTATACTAAAATATTAATTAATTTTTAAATAAAGAAATTAACCGATTTAAAAATAGTTATTAGTAAATTATCCGAGTAATTTACTTTCTTTTTTATACGTACTGTAAATATCTTATTACTTTATAAATTTTTTTTAAGAATTTTTATAAGCGGAAAAGTATAACTGGTAAAAGTTAACGAGATAACAGTAGACGTAGATATAAATAAAAGATGTTTAAACTTAGAAAAAGCGTTCTTAAAATTAAATAAAACAAGATAAGTTTTTATAAATCCGGATTTAATATTATCAAACGTTATAATAACCTGAAACGCGTTATGAAAATCGATAAGAAAAACCTTATTAGTCATAAAATATTATAATATTATATTAAGTTTTTAGTATATAATAAAAGATAAATTTTTTAAAAAAATATGTTAAAAAAATAAACCCGATATAAAAAATACGCGGATAGATAAAACGTAAAAAATACTACAACTGGCGTAATATTTTTTAACTTCTATTAAATAATAGTGTTCGTAATAGTTAAAAAAAAAGATAAACCTTTTTCAATATTTATATATATAAAAAGAGATTTATTTAATATCTTATTTATACTAACGTACCACACATATGAGCGAGGGACACATATGAGCGAGGGACTTTTTGGTACTCCGCAACAACAAATCCAAATAACTCAACTACAACAGATCCAATTGATTCAAATTGACGGTATTCTTTTTCGCTAATCGTACCTACAGCCCCCTACCAAGTGCACGTATTATACAAGGCTTGTTGCGGACGCCATATTGCTATTCCTTTCTCCCAATTCGTATGCGACGGCTACCATCAACAGCGCGTTTCCACCACCACCTTTTTTGGCAGCCCAAAAAACTTGTTCATCATATATAGTAAGTATTCTTCTTTATTGGAATTCTTTATTTTAACAATTATATATACGTAGGATCGAATGGTTGTTCCGATAAGTCCTATAATACCGCGACGCGCCCCCTAACAGGCCCCCCGACGCGCCCTAACAAGCCCTACAGCCCTGCCTCGCAGCCTTGCAACGCGTCTTCCAACAAGCCTTATAGCCTTCCATTTTGCGAATATCTGCCACGTATTAAAGCCGCATAAAAAACGCTTGCGTATACGGGTTGGGAATTCGGTCGGTAATCGTATTTCTGTCGGTCGGCTTTGGGTCGTACGAAATGGGG
>QJNV01000613.1:0-19747 GCA_004155935.1 Monosporascus sp. GIB2
CTAAAGTTAAAAAGAAAAACCGTAAACTAATACTTTAAAGGTTAGTTCTTTACTTAAGGAGCATTATTAATTAATAATATATATAAACGACAAGATATAAGATCTTTAAGCTTGTAAAAAATGATATTATAAAATAAAATTGTAAAATAAAGCTATAATAAAGAAACTTAAATAAAATTCCCATATTTTATAATGAAGTATGTTAAGTTAAATATAAAACAACGAAAATAAATATTATATTATTATATATTCGTTTATAATACTTAATATATTACATTTTAATGATTTAAAATAATATTTCTTGAAACATTTAGTTATATATGATGTAAATGATATAATATGAAATATTAAGCTTTATTATATTATAAATATAGCTATTTATAATTTTCTTTATTTTTTCTAGTTAATTTTAGTTCTTTGTTTTACTTCGAAAGATAAGGTATTATTTATTTAAGAACTAACATATATTATATATTATAAATACCTATATTTAAACCTTTAATACGTAATTAGTATGTTTATAATTATTTAGAATTATAATCCCTGTTTTCGATTTTTTTCGATTTAATACATTTTTAATAGTTTTATTACTATATTAATCAAAACGGTGTATATTAGTATCTTTGTATTTATATTATAATATATTGGTACTATATTATTTGTACTTTTCTACTAAGTATTATTATAACCATTTTTTAAATATATATCTTTTTTTTAATTTTATTATTTGAAATCCTTTTTATTATTATTGTTATTATTAATTAATTTATACTTATAAATTAATATAATATTGTTAAAAAATGGTTTATATTATATCGCTGATATAAAATTTGAAAACTGTTTTATAAAATTATATCCGTTACTTTTTATTTGCCATGGTAGTTATTAAGTTATTGGAGTTTAAAAACTAAAGGTTTTAAAATTCGGGGTGTGCAAATGGGGGGGGTGTGCATTGGTACGTGCGCCCCTCTAATCAATTGATTTTAACGGTATAAAGTTGTACTCAAGTAACTTTAAAGAAATCGGAAAATGAGCTAGAGAAAGGTCTAAGCACGCTGGGGTAATCCCGAAAGGGGAGCCCCCAGATAAAGATTACCAGATCAATAAGGATTCTGATGGACCCCTGTTAGCATTCCATGGCATCATGACGGAAGGGAAAATAAAGGAGATGGGAAATCCTCCCCCAAAAATAGCCTGGGACCAATTAGAGTCGCAAAGCTGAGCGGGGTAGCTAGGTAGGCGTTCATTAGGACTTTAAACAGAGGTACTGCTCGCAGCTCTATTTCTTGAATGCCTCTTGTCGCAGAGACGGCCCCCCCTTTCTGTTGGGCAGCAATATACGGAACAACGTTCGGTCCGGAGCCCTGGAGCCCTATATCAGTGGATTACCCACAGCTACTGGGATCACCGGTTTCTAGCTTCCTAGATACAAGTCAATATACCTTCAAGAGCTGTGTATCTGCTCCCTAGTAAGTGTGACACCTCTGTATTACCAACGGTGTTCGAACCTTACGCCATCGTCGGACATACATCTTCAGGCATGGCTTGAGTATGACCCATCATCCCTAAACGGTCTTCTTAACGTCGTCCCCTTAAAATGGTCATCCAGAATATTGCGCCCTACGGCGAATGGGAGAGTCCGATCACCGTCCGGTCGGTGGCTTCGAAAAGCCGAGCTTTGTCATCTCCGCGTGTACATGTATGAACCATAGGTCGATAATCGGTCATGCAAAATGTGCTGACGTATTGTTTGAAGCGCCAGTCTGGAAGGGCATTCTACGTCGAGACCAAAGAAACGGGAAACAGTTGCATTGTCGAAATATCGAAGGACGGGCTCAAGGATAGATTGCCTCCGGAGTACAGCGCCTCAAACACAGTCTATGAGTATGGCGGCGCTGCATTCGACGTTATGTTGGATGGGCGAATAATGTTCTCCAACAAAGACAACACCGTTCACTTACTGGACCCAGACCGAGGGGATGTCCTGCAGTTAGTTGCAAATCCAGTGTTAAGGTACTCCAACTTCAATGCCCATCCCACCAGTGCATGGGTACTGGCTGTCGAGGAGGACCACGAGCACGACACTCCTGACCAGGTGAAGAACTATGTGGTTGCAATCAACGGAGACACCGGGGAGGTAAAAAGAATCATATCCGGCGCCGACTTCTACTACACGCCCCAGTTCAGTCCCGACGGAACCAAAGTTGCCTGGCTGGAATGGGATCACCCATACTTGCCGTTTAACGCAGCAAAGCTGGTATGGTGCGATTGGCTCCCAAATGCAGAAGTGGGTAATGTTCAAGAGCTTGACGACTATGAAGGGGCCGTTGAGCCTCGATGGGGTCCTGATGGGACTTTATACTATGGTCGTGAGATGAATGGGTACCGGCAACTCTTTCGCACCAACCCTGGGAAAGACACACCTTCATGGATTCGATTGGAGGGCTTGGAAAATTCCGAGCTCGGGCAAATCACCTGGTGGCAGGGGAGGTGCGTGACGGAGACATCATGAAGGCGCCAAACGGTCCTGACGCTAACATATTTCCTAGCCAAACATATTGCCCTCTGTCAAACAAGCATCTCATTGCCGCAGCGGTCACCCACGGAGCCGCAAAACTAGTTCTCATCGACCTTGAGGAATTTTCTTGGTCGCAGCTTGCAGAACCTACGACGCTGTCAGATACGGCGTTTGATGCTATGGCCCGTTTATCTAACTGTTCCGCATTAGTGATTGGTAGCGGGACCGTGACATCGCAGACTCTCTACAGTATCCATATTGAGGAGAAGTCCCCAAGAATTGAGGCTATCCGGAAATCGAGTGATGAGGAATTCGATTCGGCCTTATATTCTAGGCCGGAAGTCGTTTGCGTGAGTTCGAAACGTGCGCCATCTCGAGACATTTACGGATACCTGTGGATGCCACATAATCCACGGTTTCGCGCACCTGAAGGCACACTTCCACCTCTGATCATTTTTGCCCACGGCGGGCCTACTGGATGTGCAGGTCCGGGGCTGAAGTTGAGGACGCAGTTTTTCACATCCAGGGGCTACGCATTCTTCTACATTAACTACACTGGGTCAACCGGCTATGGCAGAGACTACAGGGAGTCCCTTTTCGGTAACTGGGGCATAACGGATGCGGACGACGCAGTTGAGTGTGCCGAGTACTTCGTTTCCCAGGGCAGAGTGAAACCAGGCGGTGTAGGTATTACAGGCCCTAGTGCTGGCGGCTACCTGGTCCTACAGGCCATGACCCGGCACCCTAAGACGTTCACATCTGGGCTCTGCGTGTGTGGAGTCAGCAACGTGAAGGAACTTGGAGAATCCGCCCATAAACTGGAGTCGAAGTACATAGCGGCCCTAGCTATCCCCCAAGGTACACCCGACGATCTGATTGACTGCATATACTTCGAGCGCAGCCCCATCTTCCACGCTTCGCACATCGAGAAGCCGTTGATGCTTATTCATGGGACTAAAGATACAGTTGTCTCGATTGAACAGGCGAGATCTATGGCGAGGGCGATCAAACAAAGGGGTGGCGACGTCGAACTAGTGGAAGCTGAAGGACAGGGACATACGCTAGCCGGAGCTGCGAAGATGTGGTTAGAACACGAGGAACGTTGGTGGAGGAAGGCATTGGTGAATTAAAACGCTGGTTAGATGTAAGCAAGGGGACGAGAATTTCCATTAGGCCACTGCTCGGAATCTTCCTTTGCATGTTATTTCACTATTCTTGCCTTGCTGAAAGAGATGTACGGTATATCTACCTGAACACAATGCCCCCTTTAAATATGCATTCAAGCATGTTATACATTTAACAGGAAAATTTTCACCATCTCTTCTCCTCTCTTTATTTGCCCCTTCGTTCTTTTCCCCTGCCGGATTTGTGGATCCGTTGGGATTCTTGACGATGTCGGCCTCGGAGCTGCAGGGCCCGGCGCAGAAGGCGCAGCAGACGTCCCAGGAGGCAATAGTGTCGTCATGTTCCACCATCCAGGTGGTCATGGACCCATCTATATATATATATATATATATATGTATGTACATGTGAACTTGTCGCCGGTCCGCCCTTCCTTCGCATATGTGCACCGTGGAAGACCGAATATCATAAACGATATTGGAACTTAGAAAAGCATGCGACTATCCCTAAGACGCATCACGCCTACTGGCATAGCACAATCTCCATGTTGTTGCAAGCAACCATCAAATCTTCAGTTGTTTACCGGAATCGGGAGAGAACTGGGTTGAACATTGAGCGATAACCTGATTAGTGAAGTCGCAAATATCCGGAGGACATAGTCTTGAAGATATTCGGAATCATTTAATGATCTCACTACAGATAAATAGAAAGTATTCCGAGTGTGACAGCCCTTACCTCCTGCCGGTTTTCAGCGGTGTCGGAGCCTTAATATGGGCCACTGGGGATATACATATGACAGTCCCATACATCGACTCATAGAATGCTTTCCCGCCTCGACTCATGAAGTCTCTAGACAAGGCACTCTTGCGGTGATATACGGCTCTGTCAGAAGCGCCGTATCATAAGAGTTTCGACCACCCCCAGGCCGAAAATGTCGCCTGGTTTATAGACATGCTTGGTAATATAAGGGGCTCGTTACGACGCTGTCTCAGTAAGTCATGGAGCATAGTTTTCAAGGCGCCAGATGAACTGTCAGCCTCGAGGTTAGGGGTGGCTCCCAAGCGGAATCCGGCTTGCGGTCATGTTTGCTCGGCGCAGCTGCCGAAGCTCCGCGGGGCCACCCGAGGTAACAATAATAATCATCGTACACCGGACATTGCTGGCGGATTGGAGAGTTGGTAGCTCTCAAAACATCCTACACTGGATAAATGTGGATCAGCGACTTAACTACAGGTACCAGGCATTCCACCAGATCATGCTGGATGCTGCTGTATATAGGATCAGTGACACGGCCTCTATACCTTTAACAAACCTCTTGTGGGGGTTAAGCTGTAACGCCTCAGCCTCCTCGTATTTGCTTCCCTTCTCTTTTAAGGAGAGAAGAGCGGGTAAGTTCCGACACACGAGGGGCTATGATTGGATGACTGCTATGCGCTGGCAAGTGCAAAACTGCGGAGACTTCGATTCATACAGTCTCCAGCCTTGCCGTGCTCCTATGATCATTTAAAAAAGTGCTCTAGCGGAGAGTAAAAGGCCAGGCACAAAGCTGGGTTACCGGCAGTCAACTAAACGACTTATGTCGACCCTAGCCTACGTGCCATGGTCTTTTTTGCCGATCCGATGGGGTCGTTCCAACTGTTATTCTCTCCCTTGCATAGCACCGTTGGCGGTCTACGCGGGCCTCGCATAGCAGCAACACGTGTAGTGTTCTCACCGACGTGGTGGAACGAGTGGAACGAAGAGCGGGGCTCTTCTTGACTAGAGAGAAACGAAGCTCGGACTTATAAGCAGCATGCGAATTAACTCAGAAAGACGAAGGCTCCAGACAGTACTCGCATTACATATAGACCGCCTACTATGGAACACCTGATATCTACTGCAGGCTGCCAAAAGAGAGAGGAGATCGCTGGACATATAGCAAATTCAAATGCCTCCGCGGGGCGTCTGCGAATTGTCCTCCTATGCCGTCGCTGTGTGTCAGTGAAGGTACTTGTCGATATGGTTTAACTCAGTGGAACAAGAAGAATACAGTACGGGTGATGGTATACGAGGCGGCCGTCATAGTTAAGGATGGTATATTCAGCGACAACGGCATAACCATCGCATGGCCATTCGTATCCGAATCATCGGTACGCAGGAATAGAGACAAATACGCAACGGATTGAGTATCATATTATTGTCCACAGCGGAGTAGAAGTCCAGCGGGTGAACCGAACCATTCACTTGTCTGATGCATCCAAGCCTAAGGGTGGAGCCGGTTCCCCGATACCTGCGGCCGGCTGGGAAACGATGACGTCCACAGTAAAGCAGCCAATGTCCAAGGTAGGCGTTGTGTCGTACTATATTTAGCATGCGAGATTTCTAGGTACGGAGTAGTTAATTTGGTTGATCTCCCCGACTTCACCGACAGAGGCAGAAAAGAGAGCACACGATGCTGTTGAAACAGACCAGATGTTCGTTGTTGGTAGGTGGCGGTAGTTGCTGTGCCACTTCCCGCCCCCCATTGTGAAGTTGGTGAAAGTGGGATCGTCAAAAACAGGTTCTTCTCGCGGCCGTACGCACACATAAGCAAAAAGCATTCGTATCGCCTCGATGTATGCCTTCCTAATAGGGCATGTGTCTCTGTGGTCGGCACCGTTGATCTGACAACCCAAGGAATTGAATATTCCAGCTAAAATATTACTGTATCGTACGTAGTTCGCTTACCTAAGGTCGGCAGATATGGGTCTATTATCTCCAAGATCATGGGGGTGATGGCCTGTGGGTGTGGTGTCCAGCCTCTCACTTATTATCGGCTGGAGACAGTGCACAGAATTGCGCTGCAACCTCTCCGTCATCGCATACATCTCGGGCTTGTAAAGTTTGTTTGCCCTCCGTGATAGACCAAGTCTCAACTACTGGCAATGATGGGGGCGCTTCGTATTGAAGGGTCAGGAGGCTCGGCACAGTAGTAACCAAGGCGGGAAGGCGCAACGTTGGTTCATAAAGCGGCATACATCGTACTAAGTATTCCGCAACATTTGGATGCAGCCGCCCGGTACCTAGCCAATACCGGACTACCTCCGTACCCATGAACCTTGTATGTTAGACGACGATCTGCCCCGCCAAGCTGGATGCATGGCGCGCTCGCTACTAAGTACACATGCAACCCCAAAGGCCAAGTAAAGGTAGAACAGTCCGGGGAAGTACATGGTGCTTGATGGCACGTTACAGTAGGCAAATGTAGGCTCTCTTTTACGGGCCCTGTTTCATGTGGAGCACCTGCCAAATGGGGGCTTCGAAACATACTACCAACAGGGACTCTATTTGCCCCCTCACTAGGACCTACGATTGGACGCCTACACGGTTTCAAGGGCGGACCGAATTAGCTCACACTTTAGACTAATGCCCGCTAGTTCAAGAGCCAAGAGACCCGCCAATGACGGGTTCCTACTCCTGGCTGTCAGCCACCTACCTAAACCAACCAAACCAACCACCCTTCATCACCAACTTCTCGTTGGGCAACCGGCAGAGTTCCAAAGGATGAGTTCCCCTGTCGATACAATGCAAGGCCATCCGGAACTTGCCAGCAGTAATAATAATATGTTCCTGCCCGGTGATGATGTCGATCATGCCCGGAGCGGAGCTGATGCTATAAGATAAGACCTAGTTCTCCCGACTGACCTTGTGTTGCTCTCCTCGTGCTCTTTCAGGGTTTGCCGTATAATCCCAAAGTGAAATATAACCACCCGCCTCGCGAGATTAATTCAACCTAATACCGCCTCTTTTCTCCTTCGCTTCACACCATCCCTACAACGCACCTACTCTTCCGCGGACGCAAGTGTACATAGGTAGTCAAAATGGCCCCCTTCCGAACTCTCGTCCTTCCCGCCTTCGCGGCCGTTGCCGCGGCCCAGAACATCGCGGACTACGTCCCCGACTGCGGAACCCCTTGTATCTCGGAGACCGTCGACGCCTCGACCACCTGCGAGGCCGGCGACGCCTCGTGTATCTGCGAGTACGCCTACACCGTGAAGAGGAACGCCGAGGTCTGCCTGCGCGACGGATGCTCTGAGAGCGACTATGGTACGTACCCGCCAAGACTAGTCGGCTAGCTACCGCTAGTTTGATATCCCATAATGTATATCCGTACCTAGTATGGCTGCTAAGAGCGCTAAAATAGGCCTCGTCATGACCGGTTACGACGAGTTCTGCCGTAACGTCGGAGACGGCCCCGAGCCCGAACCCACATCGGACACCACCGTGCCGCCGACCACTACGTCGACGTCCGAGGCCGGCGAGCCCACGGTGTATCCCACTCAGGAGCCGCCGACGACCTCCGGATACGAGACCGACGAGCCGACGGAATATCCCACGTCCACTCCCACGTCCACGGAATACACCACGGCGCCGCCCGAGACCACCGAGGAGCCGACCACTTACCCGGAACAGCCGCCCACAACCACCGAGGAGCCAACCACTTATCCAGAACAGCCGCCCACAACTACCGAGGAGCCAACGACGAGCTACGGAGAGTCGAGCATCTCTACCATGGAGCCGCCCACTGTTTCGAGTTCGATCGTTGAGTCCTGGACCACGCCGGTCGGAGAACCGACGACCACCTACGATGAGCCGACCTCCTACCCCACTGGGGTTCCCGGTACCAACACGACCCTCACCACCACTACTACTCCTTACCCAACAGGCGAGCCCACAGACGAGCCCGCACCCACGGACGAGCCCGCGCCCACGGAGCAACCCAGCATCGTCCCCGTTCCCGGCGCCGCCGCCAAGAATGTGGGCACCGGCATGGGCGCCCTCCTGCTCATCGGCGTCCTGGCCCTCTTCGGCTTCTGATCATCAGGTGTCGAGGAACGAGCGGCATTCTGGCTATATAATGAGCGATTGGTTATGCGATGAGATCTGGTTTTCTCTTCTTACTTTCTCCTGTTGATATCCAGGCTAAAATTTTGATGAAGTAGCGAAAGTATGTTCGCTAGTAATGAGATAGTGAGATAAATGATTCCAACGATGATAGTTCCGTTTGCCTGCATGCGATGAACGTCGCCTGGATCGAGTCTCCGTACGTATGGAGCGCAATAGACAAAGATAGGCTATTCTATGTACAAAATTAACAAATTCCCACTTCGTAATCTCCATCATTCACTTATTACGCTCTGATTGGGCGATTGGGTGATTTGGTCGGGTTTTCAGGTATTCAAACCCGAAAGTAAACATCGGTTCAAACGAGCCCTGAGACCGCTACAGATTCCCCCTATTCATGACACCTTGATCTCCTACGAATTGTTCTTGCGTCGGAACGAAAAGAATTCTAGCATGTTCGTGTCTTAGCAGAAGATCGATTTCGTAACAGGTATCTGGCCTCACTTGAAGAAGCGAAGCCATTGTGATAGGGAACTTGGTGAAGCAAACCCAAAAGAGGCGCACCCAACAGCCTAGGTATGATGGTTAGGAAAATGGAAACTAGTCCTCGTCTAACTTGCTTGAATTAACAGTAGCATTGTCGAGGTAGTTGCTAATCAAATGCTATAGGCTCTACTTCTGCCAGCCGAGTCGGTAAGTCATTCCGATTCGCTAGCGGGAGTTAGAGAGACGATCAGTGTTATGGAAAAGAATTCCGAAATGCGCCTACCACGTAGTATCCCCCATCACTTTGTTCTCCTGCTCTAGGAGATCTCTTGATTATTCTTTTACTGTTGCCTCGACGGTATGCATTTCCAGTACATGCCCAACTCTCCGCACATTTCCGTTTGGCCATCTCAGCGTCGACTTGGTTTAGCCCCACGGCACGGACTTTGCATAGTATCGCGTTTGGGTTGCATTTTGGGATCTTGGAATTAGAAACAAAGTGGTACTCCCCAACGTCACCGCCCACGAAACATTCCATATCATGTGCCCTTGTCATCGTCCGGTCGGTGTAATACCAAAACCAAAAATAGTTGAACAGTGTATCAGCTGGTTTGAGAGAAAGAAAGTGATGATGAGAACGGAATCTACATGTGTAGTCTCGTGGCAATCTTGGTAGCTTAGCTGCCGGGGTGAATCATGACTCTGAGCTCTTGATATAAAACGCGCATTCTCCGATTATGATCGGAATTTGGGACGCCTTAACATGACAGATGTAGCAAGCTTGGCATCCATGATCGTGAATGATGTCAGCCCATATTGTCCCGAAGCAGGGGACACAACATAGTAGATAATGCGGCATCTAGACAGAGTCTACCATTACAGTCCAAGGAAAAAGGTCCGGCCATGTCTTTCGCCGCCTGGGCATATATGGATGGCTATAACGGAGTACTACTTTTTCTGAATTTAAAACTCGCAGACTAGGCTTGGCACGACGATGCCAAGTCGATTGTATAGGCTGCCTAATTGGAAAGAGTTCGGGTTAGAGAGCCGCATGGTATTGTACAAGCTATTCGACTGTTCGATGTCTTTAAACGAGCTGATAGACTGGCATTGAAGGCTGGTCAACGAACACACGGTTATTATTTTCATTCCTTTCTCACCGGAAAAGTTCATTGGTCTTGAAAAATGAATAGCTATGCTTCCCCGGAGAGTGGCAAAATGGAGCCCATAGCCGTTGTTTAGAGCAGTTGTCGGCTCCCCCGTGGCACCGGCTCGCCTTCGAAGCTCTGGAGTCTGCTCAAGCAACCTCAAGATCTTCTGAAGGAAATCCCGCTGCCACGAGAACGGGGAATATAACGGGGTGAGTAATGAATAAACTGGCCTCATGCAGAATATGGGCCGGCTCTTGCCTCGCCGTCAGGCACTTGCGGCGTTCTTGGGGTGCTATGCTGATCAGTCACCGCCACCCCGCAGAGTTCCAACGTAAAGCACTCGTATCTGCTAGAGGAAGACCACCGGATATTCGATCACAACATTTTTAAGTATCTCTCTCAGGGAGGCTGAGTTTATAGGCCCTCAGCAGCGCTTGCTCTTGGAAACTGTATATGAGGGATCGAGTCGGCTGGCTACTCGATCAGTCTTTTCAGAGGCTCGCCAACCGCCGTCTTCGTCGGCCCTATGGGCGGCGATTATATGTTACTTCTCCTTTCGAGAAGTGGATATCGTGCCCCAATATTTTGCCACTGGCCTGTCAACCGCCATCATGTCGAACCGAGTCTCGTATTTCTTCGACTGGAGGGTAGCAATTGCAATACTTGCGGACTGCATGTCTCGAAACAGACGGCGGCCGCAGCCGAGTTAATCTCCTGTTGAGCCCGGAGCCTTGCATTGTCAAGTCGAAGGTAGGCACCCTCCGTACGGTCTCGGCTCAGCTCGCAAATTTGTTATGAATAGCTGGATATGCTTTCATCGACCGGGCGGTCTCGCATGTGGAACTCTGATGCAGATGGATACGAACGGGGTGGGGGCTTTGCTGCCCTCATTCTCAAGTCTCTCGGTGAAGCAACTGCTGGTAACGATCATGTCGAATGTCTCATTCGAAATACGAGGGTCAACGGGGACGGTCGCACAAAAGGCATTGTGATGCCTAGTGCCACAGCGCAAGCGTCCTTGATTAGGTTTACCTATGCAAGATGCGGGCTAGACCTCGACAAAAAGAGGAGATCGGCCGCGATTTTTCAAGGCCCATGGGACAGGCACTCTCGCTGGAACCTCATAGAAGCAGAGGCGATCCAAAGCGTCCTTTTCCCCAAAGCAGCTAATCGCTTTGGTACCAAGCTCTACCTGGGATCCGGCAAGACAATTGTCGGTCATCTCGAGGGCACTGCAGGACTCGCAGGAATTCTGAAGGTATCTCTCGATGGAAAATGGCGTTGTACACCCCAACATGCATCTGAACGAACTGAATCCCCGGATTCGACCTCCTATTCTTCACCACCTCGAATAGGGGTAGCCCCGCTTTCTCCGGAGCAAAACTCCGGATCCCTAGAATGATGCCGTGCGATTACAACAACCCCGGGCAGTCATTTTCGCTGAGAGTATTATTTGTGGCGCCGAAGGGTCATTCTGGGTTCATCAACCCGACGAGGCTCTTATCCAGCTCATTCAGAAGTCGTCGGAACCTCGCGGGGTCACTGTCTTTTTGACTACATCCGTTGCAAACTCTGTTCCACGGCCGCAATTCATCCATCCTCGTATCACGGAAGGTGAGCTAGGGCTCATGTCACCCACCAATGTGAATGCGTTTATCAACATCCAGGAAGAAATCGACGAGTTTCTTAACAATCTCCGGGCGTCCATCGATGCCTAGACAACAGTCCCATGAACTCTTCATCGAGGCCAACGAGTAGAAGTTGCTGAATCTATTTTATGACGAATCGGAGTTGCGCAAGATTACAACAGTGGTATTAACAGCACAGAGGTTTCACCCGAATGTGCGCCGATGTCATCCCTATCCAGAACGTCACGGAATCACCAGACAATTGGCGCCCAACCACCATCATCCAATGCGACGGTTCTGACACTGTATCTCTAAAGGTTCGTCCCGTCAATCACCACAGCCTGTTCTCGTCACAGAAGACGTATCTCTTGTTGGTCTGACGGCTGATCTCGGTCTATCTATATGCCAGCAGATGGTCAGCATGGGTGATCGTTACCTCGTAATTACCAACCGACATCCCAATTTAATCCTCGCATCGTCGAACATGTGAAGCGCAAAGGAGCAGACATCCGTATCATCATGCTGGATGTTTCGGAGAAGAGCGCACTGGAAGGGGCGCATCAAGATATATGCGCCACCATGCCGCCGATCGGCGGCGTTGCCAACGCGGCCATGGTGTTACAAGACATGCAGTTCAATAACATGACTTGGGAAAACTTCGAGAAGGTCCTCAGTCCCAAAGTCTAAGGAAGTCTGAACCTCGATGAGCTTCTCCATTTGGTCGACCCGGACTTCGTCATACTCTTTTCCTCTCTGGGAAGCACTTTCGGGAACTGTGCACAAACCAGCTACGGGGCCGCTGACATGTTCATGACGGCTCTGGCTCACCAGAGGGGGAAGTGAGGAGTCGCCGCGTCCATCATCCATATCGCAATGCTTCTCGGTGTCGGCTACATTACCCGCTTTGACGACCAATACGAGACCCAGTTTACGAAGCACGGCATCATGATGCTCTCGGAGACGGACTTCCACGACTTGCTAGCCGAGGTCATCATGACTGTGCAGGGGAGATCGCATCAGGAGCTCGAAATCATCACGGGGACCGGGCAAAACCCCAAGGCGTCGTGTCATGTCCAGCCTTTTTTTTCTGCCTATGTTAATAAAGAGACAAGGGCCAACGAGAAGAGACAACAGAAGGCAAGCGCAGACGTGCGAGGTAATGTCGCCCGCTGTTGAGGGTAGTGAAGAGGCCGTGGCTGTTTTGGAGGACAAATCCTCAAGGGCAATACAGAATATCCTCCAGATCAACGCTGCCAAGATTGATAAGCAGTCGCCTTTAGTGGATCTGGGCATTGACCCCCTAGTGGCAGTCCAGGTCCGCACCTGGTTCCTGGAGGAGCTCAGCGTTGACATCCCGGTCCTCGGAATTCTAGGCGGTGCTTCGGTTAGGGATATCCGCAAGGATGCGTTCGCAAGACTGCATATTGAAGCGACAATGGCAGGGACGAGAATGGAGCGGCTGAACCGCCTGTAGTACAGATACCAACTGTTAACATTCACTGGGACGAGATCTACTCGCTGTATGAGAATGCTGTTTCGGCCAAGACAAACGGTGTCAACGGTGTCAATGGTGCAGCAAAGCCTGGTCTATTTATCGTACTCCCCGACTTCGCAGGCTTTGTTGAGACGGATATCCTGTTCCGTCTCTCGGCCGATCTAAACGTGGGCGAGGTCCATTGCATCGCCATTAGACCGGGGCAGCAAGGGTAGTTCGCGTCATGTCGCGATCCAAGCCCCAAGATCACCGAGTACTCGGGCAGCCTTGCCGACGAGTTCCTCGGTCTGTCCGAGTTAGATTACTGTAATCTTGCTGGGAGCGTCGACGCCATTGTACACAACACCGCAGAAGTCAACTTCCTTGAGTCCTTCCAAGCTCTAAGACATGCCAATGCTGTTTCTACAGCGAAGCTTGGAAATCTTGCAGCCATGCGCTCGATACCCATGCATTTAGTTTCCACCGCTGCGATTTCGTACTTTGCGGAGAATAACCACCAGCCTGAGATATCCCGAAAGAGTTCGTCTCGCTGGCCGGCGGGAGTCTTGGTTACGCCGCGTCAGAGTTGGCAAGCGAAACTCTGCTGGGGTGAGTCGCCGAGACCCGCCATTTGCCAGTATTCGTCCACCGAGCGGTCTTATCCTTGGCGAGGGGCGCACCGGGCACAGACTTGATGACGGCCGTGGACAAGTACAGCCCAAACTCCAGGTTCTTCCGCAGCTGGATGACAAAGTTGGTCAATGGTTTGCTGGATATTGTCAAAATCGAGCAGGTGGCTGGCGGTATTACGGACACATTCCTGGGAAATAACCTCTTTGACACGGCCAGCGGCGATTCTTGGTATACGGTCCTGAACTACTATAGCGAGGAGAAAGTCGGGGGCCACCAAGTTGAAGCGGTATTATGGGGTTAAAACGGACACCCAGTTCACTGAGTTACCGATGGGGTTGTGGCTCGACAGGGCTTCGGGGCTGGGCCTCAATCCCATGGTTGGCCTTTCCCTGCGTGAGTCTGTAAGATTAGGAAACCAATTCCTGTACTGTCGCTTCGGAAGGGCAAGTTGTAGAGTGCTTCTCTGGAGATGTATGCATAGAACGGTTATGATCTATATCCGTTGAATTATCCATTTAAGTGAGTGAGTTTCATGTGTTGGTTCACCCATGACTTGGTGTCATTAAGAGTACACCTAATACCAGTTATTCCCGTGCTCTTGTCGTACCCGGAGAGATAGCATCATATGTGGTCAGAAGTACGAATGAGTAAAGTGAAATATGCTTTAAACAAATGGGTCCAATGGGTAGAATTGACCAGTTGAGATACATACTTGGCGAATTCCCCTATTGCAGCTGGAATCATCGTGGGAGCGGTTAAGAACCCAAGGGGGTGGTAAGGGAGTTTAGGCACTGGTGATTGGTGGACATTCGTGGATCCATGCGGTTTCTCAATGGAGCCAGCTGCCCGGATTGCCTATTCCATATCACATTCGTCCACTAATGGAAATCTCATACCCAGTATAATGTGCGAAGTTAGACTGGAATTGTTGTGGGGTTATTGGAGCGTGTTATGCTGGGGGAATTGAGTCTCAAAGGCTCGGACATATTCCCGGGTCGTAAAACGCCACCCCGCCTTGGCAGTCCCAGGAACCCGAGTTGCATTACCGAGCCCCCTGAGTTGTCAAGGTGGTGATAGGAGAACTTGCCTCACTTAATAGTTATCAAGTGGTTCCTTAGTATATAAAATATATCTTGCTACCACCTTGGCCGATCTGGTCGTGGATTACAGGACGCCCTTCTCCTCCATTCTAGAGTCTCGGAAGTGCAGAGTCCGCAGTCCCAGGCAAGTTCAAGATTGCCTGTAATGGCACTCATCCTCACGAACATGACGATAAGGGTCAGAATGGGGCTGCCGACTTTCAACATGACACAGTGCCCAGCTATTAGTTGGCGCGAGCATGACGAGGTCTTGTCCACCAATGGAAATTTTGGCCGATCAACCCAGGACAGGCGACTTAAACCAACTCCTCGCGCTTAGAAGTTCATCGATTCCTCCATAAAGCCTAATCCATTGAGCAGGTCTACGACTACCTATATATATCCAACCGATCCGGCTACAACGGCATACTGACGATCTTCAGCCATTCCGTCTTACCCGTCGATCATTCGCTAGACTTTCTACCCTTGCCCAGGCTTGCATCCTCGCCAACAATGATTTCCTCAAAGCTTATTACCCTGCTCGCGGCTCTGCCCGCAACCCTTGCTTGCTTGGCCTACGAGGGCGGTGTCCCTAAAGCCGTCGACACCGTGCACAGCAACAAGGTTATCGAAGTCAAGGCAGGACAAGTATACGATGGAGGATGGAAGAGGTTCGACCGAGGTTCTGGTGCTTGCAACGACCAGAAAGAAGGAGGTGAGTAAGATTTAACGTTGTTCTATGTGCCACCTGTTGATCGGTCTCAATAGGCGACGCCGATGCCGTCTTCCTGCTTCGGGAGGGCGCAACTTTGAAGAACGTCATTATCGGCAAGGACCAGGCCGAGGGTGTTCACTGTGATGGACACTGCACCCTCGAGTTCGTTTGGTTCGAGGACGTCTGCGAGGACGCCATCACCGTCGTAGGTATACGCCGTCATACTGATAGTTGACTCCTTTCTCATGGTGTTCTGTAGAAGAACGACAAGCCAGGCAAGGAGACTTGGATCATCGGTGGTGGCGCATACCACGCCTCTGACAAGGTTGTCCAGCACAACGGTTGCGGTACGGTTAATGTGAGTTTCCACTATTTCCAATGCGAAACAGCCAGCCACGAGTCTGACCGATATGAAAGATTATCAACTTCTACGTCCAAAACTATGGCAAGCTCTACCGCTCCTGCGGCAACGTAAGTCTCAGGGACCTTTTTGCTCATAGGCCACAGACGAATCCTGCCACTAATTCTTTTCTTTCCTTCCTGTTATAGTGTAGCAAGCAGTGCAAGCGAAACGTCTACATCGAAGGTGTTACCGCAAAGAAGGGTAACGAGCTTGCCGGCATCAACTCTAACTACGGCGACACCGCTACTATCCGTAACTGCTGCTCCGATGCCAAGGTCAAGTGCCAGATGTACACGGGATGCGCCGGTGGCTGCGAGCCCAAGAAGGCCGGCGAATGCTCTGGCTAAACTCCCAGTTGTGGGAGAAGATCAGTTATAAGGTCGATGCTCCCTTTCACTGACTCTCAGATGCCAAGTTAGCTTCATACCTACCTTCTTGTCGATATTGACTTTGTACATACGACCTTCTGGTCACTCCATGCTACAATGGACGTCTCTGTTCACAGATTAGATATCTGTTAACATTACAACTTGATTTGCATTCATACTTCCTTGGCTGTCTCAAGTCGGAGCTGATATGGGCGTATATAGGTGGTTGAAGTGCAACAATACCCGAAACGCTGTCATCTCAGCTTAGCAGAGTGTTTTAATTCGGTCACGGTAGTATGATAACACATTAATGTAAGAAAATTAACGCCTGTAAGCAATTATCCATTAACTGAGGGAATAGGGGCAAATTATGAGGCAGAATAGGGGTAAGACGGCCCGTACCTTTGTAAATATAAGTGCTGCATAATCTCCAAGCGTCCGAAGCTGGTTTCTTTAGCACGTAATTGTTTTAGAAAAGGGGCAGTTCTGTTAGTCATCAAAGCTTTAAGCCATGCAAGCGCCCGGGATAACCATATTCCGAGCGGCCCATATCATATACAAAGCATTTTAACTATTATTCCGTCAAGCCCGAAGTTACTTAAATAAGTAGGGTTCATCCTAGGACGGTCGGAGCCCTCTCGAAAGGAAGATCCCGACTATCAAGGAATTCAGCGTTACATGACAGCCTGAACGGACTCAAGGGTCTTGGCGCCTTGGAGCGGGATGGGCTTAAACGGCTCGAGCCTTGAGTACCCTTGAGCGTCTTGAGTCGTAAGGAGCATATTGCGCTTATGTCCTTTCCCACAGCCTAGATAGTCACCAGCTTGTAATACAACCTGGTTACGCAAAGGCATTCTGCTATTACCGGACGTGACCAGCATACCAACTGCTCGGAATCTTACGATAACTACGACTGCCAACATAAACCGTACGACTGTGTTTCATAGTTGGTTAACTAGCCAGCCGTCACAATCAGCTTAACTGTTATAGTAATCTAACAATTACTCAACTTGGCATGAATGTATTTACTCCGATGCCAAGGACAGGAAACTAAGCTGCCGGATAACCCTGTATTTCTTATCTAAGCGCATGTCTGCCTCTAGATCTACAACCACCATTCTTAGCAGTTCTTGCGTTAATAGGAATTAATTCACCGAGAAGTCGAATCTTATTAACACAGTCCGTTTTCGCTGTGCGCGATTAACAGCTATATTAGAGTTAGAACGGAATAGATGTTTCCTCACCTGAGCATCATACCCAGGGCGCTGTCGCAACTATAATTTTATTGTCAGCCCAAGCGTTTGAATCTCGTTGCTAATACGGGGGATATCTTGGTGGAAAACATCATCTCCGCTGAAGACAAGTGGACCCATATTCATTGTCCGAAGGCCCCGATAGGGGCTATAAATCACCGTCGAAACCGGACCAGCTCCAGACTGCCACCGGTCGGTCAGGTCAGCCTTTGTGGAATCTCATATAGCCCGAGTTATTATAATAAGAGAGAAACTTCCCCTCGGACCAAAGCACTAGGACCCTCTATGAGGGCCGTTGGTGATGGAAAATCGTCGAAGCCAAGATCGAGTCCACGGAGCTCCGAGGTCATACAATGGTAATAGTCTTCGTCACCAAGTCAATGTCGGAACCGAGCTCGGCAGGTTTATTATATCATCTGTCGCAAAAGCGACGCCGCTATTGCAGGGCTAGCAATAGCGTTATATATGGTCAATTTGTTACCACGATATCATCAAACTAAAGAAACGTACATAATTTACCCGAAAATGTCGTAATTGACACCGATTAGGTATGATCATACTCCTTTACCGCGTCCTCTCAGTAGCCTAATTATCAATTTCGCTGTTGCTTTGTAATCGCAGGCTGAATCAAGATGAGCGGGCGATGTTCTACGTCGGTCTCTCCTTGGCCTTCTATATACTATTGGGATCTTTATTTCTCCACATTGTTAATCTTAGACAATGCGGTTGCGTGTGATTAGGTATTAAGGACATATCAGTTGAGTACTATTAAAGCTCACATCTGGACTCATACATGCCCCGAAGTTCTTCATTACCGGCCACATTCACTCTTCTGAAGTCAAATTATTCGACCTTCGTCCGGTTCAAAATGGTAACTCTTCGTTCACTTTAGGCTGTAGTCTCCCGCGCCGATGAGGATTGACGTCGACCTAAAATTCATCGAAATCACCCAACTCAAAGCGAGCCTAACGCGGCCTCCTATCGACCTCAGCCCTCCGCTCTTTGCGGAGAGAGTCCCAGCATCAAATGTCACAGTCACCGCAGAAATACTAGGCACACGAGTACGACTATTTTACCGTCCAGGATAGTATCAATCGTCAGTTCCAGCCATTCACATGTCGTGGTAAAAATTAACCATATATAACGCTATACCTAGCCAGGCAATAGCGGCGAGGCTTTTGCGTCACTTATGGGGCGTGCCGGCCAGCGTAACGAACTTCGCGTGTTTGCCGCAAGCGGCCGGACTACGGCGGAGGAGAGCGCCTATATGAATACCTGCAGCAGAGCGGGCCCGCCATCAAGGCGTTCTGGGGCATCGAGGCTATGGGGCCCTTACAGATGGGCATTCTGCTGGGCGATAGCCCAGTGGGGAATGTGATCTGGCCCTACGTCGGCATGAGGGGCTCGACCCCAGGATATGAGTAGGTCTATCGAAGAACTCATCACATGGAGTATGATGTTGTACATCCAGTGGCCTTACGGCAGCGTACGGATATACCGAGAGCTCCAGAGGGTAGGTAAGGGCCTTGAAATACCAAGACTATGAGACTAGGCATTGACCAAGTGAACTAGGAGGGCACGCTGGACTATGCCTTCCCCTATGTTCCGGTCCCCGTTAGCGTACTACAGTATTTTGGCGACGCTGGATACGGAGCACCTCACCACTGATGCGTACGTCTGGCAATGTGACATATTTTCGTGAAAAGATGTGTCTGGAGGGGGCCACTTCCCCGCTACCACTTCCCGGCAACTGCTAACCCGGAAGACCTGCTAATGGAGGTAAGAAGATTCTGGGGGACTCCGATGGGTGGCTGGGATAGACTTTGATACCCGATGATGGATATGGTTGCCCGACCCTCGTGCCAATAGGAGAAGTGCTTAGTGCAAGTTTTGGACGACGTGAGTTTCCAGACCTAGGGTGTATAGGCCAGAGTTCTCAGTGGTACTTAGATATGTGGATTATATCATACCTGTGAGCAGTTGAGGTGATTTTCTGAAAGGGCTTGGTTTGTGGCCCTAGGATTGCAAGGAACAAAGCAGGAAGCAGCTATATG
>QJNV01000614.1:0-19607 GCA_004155935.1 Monosporascus sp. GIB2
CCAAGTCCGCGCCGGACCGGGCGGCGGCGCGCGCGGAGCGGGCCGCGCAGGAGGGCGCCCGCGCGCGGCGCAGCGAGCAGGACTCGGCCTACGAGCGCTCGCTGGCGCGGGACCGCGAGCGCGCGCGCCAGCGCCGCGAGGCCGAGGCCGCGGCCCGCGACGCCGAGAAGCGCGCCCTCGAGGAGGCCGAGGCCGCCGAGCGCCGCGAGCGCAAGCGCCAGCAGTGGCGGCGGTGGCGCGCGGGGACCGTCGCGCCCGAGCCCGGGCCCGGGGAAGAGAAGGTCGTCCGCGTCGCCCTCAAGATGCCCGAGGCCAGCGGCGCCGGCCGCATCGTGCGCCGCTTCCGCGCCGACTCCACCGTCGAGGAGCTGTACGCGTTCGTCGAGTGCTTCGACCTGCTACAATCGCGGCGATCGCGAGAAGAAGACGGGCAGGCGGGGGACGGGGACGACGACGACGACGACGACTACGAGCCGCCCGAGGACTACGAGCACGAGTACAAGTTCCGCGTCGCGAGCCTCATGCCCCGCGTCGTGTACGAGCCCGACGCCGCGACGACGCTCGGGGAGCGCATAGGGAGGTCGGGCAATTTGATCGTCGAGGATCTGCACGACGACGAGGACGAGGACGGTGACGAGGACGGTGACGGCGGTGGCGGTGAATAGGTATATAGCTAGAGCATGTACGTAGGTTACTTATAATATGAGAAAGAGCAGCTTGCTTGTGAATCAGCCATGCTCGCTTTCGTGTGCCTCATGTGCGAGTGTGTGCGTGCCCGTGCGTGTGTGTGTCTATGTGTAGCGACCATGCCATCTAGTTACCTTGGTAATTAATTACATGCCATGCGACACTTCGCTGGAAGGTCAAGTTCGAAGAGTTGTACGTGTAGTAAGAGATACGCCATGCTACGCACGTTAGATAGGTGATTTCACTTTCTACATCTTTCCCCATGTCTATCCTCGTAGGGTTATTCAAGTCCGTTTCGGGGGATACAACCCCGGTCCCCGTTCCCTTCAGAACCCAAGTCCAACGGCTTGTACTACGATGCGTCCCGCCGCCTACTCTACCTCTTCTCCCAGCATGCCCTCTATCTTAACAGGGTTTCTGGTTTCGCTACGAGGAACCACCTACGACCGTTCATCTAAACATGTTGTTCTATATTCAGCTTCAGCATGGCAGTTCACAAAGGCGCAGTCTCCTTCCTCGGGGAAGGGTGGGCCGCAAAGCTTCCCGGGTCTTGGTTCTTGAATAAAAACCCTATTCGACCCAGAAAGGAAGGGTGGTGGAAATTGACTGGGAAACCGCATTTGCTATATTACAGTATGAGCCTCGCGAAGAAGACGTGAGAAGGCAGTTTTCGGGTATTTCTTTTACCTGTGCGTCCCTTCGGGTGTCCGTCTCCGTCCCGTACCAACTCTCTTGGGGGCAAGCCCATGATTAGGTAGGTAGGTACGTGCTCCCGCCCGATATCCTCGATACGGGCCGAGAGAGTGCCTATGATTATACCCTTCGTAGTAGTTGCTGGAATACCCCCTTCTTTGAAGCACACTTACAGATGGCAACTTCGAGCGCCTCAGGGGCCGCGTCCTCGTAGCTTACTCCGACTACTGAGGTTAAAAGCCGATGTCGAACCTTCACTGGCCTTGACCCTGACCCTGCTGCTGTTGCTCCTTCTCCTTGGCGAACCGCTGGTGGATGCGGGCGATCTGCTCGTCGACGTTGACGCTCTGCATGTGGTTGATGTGGGCCTGGCTGCGGCCCTCGAGGTTGCCGTCATAGCTGTTCATGGCGGCGCGCTTGCGGCGGGCGAGCTCCTCCTCGGTGAGCGGCTGGCCCGTGACGCCGTCGAACAGGTCGCCCCGCTGGCTCGCGAACCGCTTGAGGTTGTTGGCCACGTCCGAGTGCGTCAGGTTCGTCGTCGCGTACCGCGAGTCCGCCTTTGCCTTCTGCTCCTTCCATGACGGGTCTAGCAGCTCGATCCGCATGTGCTCCTCCAGCTCGTTCATGGGGATCTGCTGCTTGCAGTTCGGGCAGAGCGCCGTGTGCGCCCCCTGCCGGTTCGCCGTCCGCTGCGCCGCCCGGGGCACGTAGTTCTCCTTGATCTTCATGGGGGCGGCGCCTCCCTTGGCCTCCGTCTGTGCCTGCTGCATTCGTAATCGGGCCTCCTCTCTTTCGCGTATCCTCTGTGCTTCCTCGTCTTGCGTGCCGTCGGGTCGCGGTGGCGGCGCCATCTGGTAAGGGGCCTGCGGAGGGGTAGGCGTCTGTACAGGCTGATAGGGCTGGCTTGCAGGTGCGCGCTGAGGTGGATACGCTGGGTGCTGTGGCAGGTTGTAGGTGGGCTGCGCTGGTTGCGTTGGGTATCCGTTGTAGACATGGTCCTCCTCGCCAGGCATGGCTTCCTCGATGCGCAGGTTGGCGCTGACGGAGATCTTGGCCTTCTGTTCTAAAGAGGCGTATTGCAAGTCGGAGAGGGAAGTCGGTGGAGGGAGATTTGCCTGGTCGTCGGCTTCGGTGAATACGACCGTCTCGACGACCACGAAATCGTGCCAGTCGATCTGTGCGTATGATATGCGCTCCATCTCTTCCTCCTCCTCTTTCTTCTGCTTCTCATCTTCCTGATGTTTCAGCCATTCCGCCCTCTGCTTGGCCCGCGCCAGGATGTGGTATTTGTCGTCGATGTTACGCTGCAGCTCGGCCACGCGTTCCTGTTGGACCCGGCCACCTTCACCGTCGATGCCGCCGGCCCGTAACAGCATGGAGTACTGATCTATGAGGTGCTGGAAGAAGTTGTGGAGACTGTGGTTAGGTCTCAGGAAATCAAACTGGTAGTTGCCGGCCTCCCTCTGCGAGAGCGCCGTCATAAACTGTCGGCCATTCTTTGCGACGAAAAGCGCTGTTAGTTTTACAACCTCCAGATCCTGGGCGCTGATGTTGGGCATACGCGCAGAGAACTGAAAATCCGGGGGCTTCGGGGGACCGGCGGGTTTCTGTTCGGGGGCGGCAGGCTCTCCGGCGCGTCCGGCGGCGACGGCGGTGCCCCGACCTTCCTTGATCTCGCTTAACCTCCATAGGTAGTAGGGGTTGTAGGGGTCGCTGGTGTTTAGGAAGCTGAACTTGGGGTTGTTTTTCTCCTTCTCCTTGATCCGATCTGTCGCGTGCCACGATGCACGGTTAGCAGTCCGGCCATCGCCAACAAGTGCCTGGAAACGATAGAGTTGGGAATGCATACCTTCGAACGCGAGACCGTTCCTGGCGACGAATCCGGCCGTCTTCTCGAGGATAGCTACGGGGATGGGATTAGCATCCGGGCTTTTAACGGGTGCAAGTGGAGTTTGTCGCGACTCACTTCTGAATTCCTTGGGTGGCAGAACGACACCCTGAGGAGGTTTGATGTCATCGAGAACTGCTGCAGCTGCATCGCCGTTAGTAGTTGCGGCCATTCTGAAGGCGGTTATAGACCCTCCTTCGCGTCGCTATAGGGATTGGCAACTAAGGCAATGTAATGGTATTCGTGGGTGATGGTTCGACTCAGATGTATGCAGCGCGTGTCCCCATTTATCTAGCTGGTTAGATTTGATTGATGTTGTTCAATCGCCGCGCCGATGGCTGAAAGCGGCCAGGAAAACTTTCCCAGCACAGGAATGTGGTGCCCGCGGTGCCCGGTGGTGCCCGTGGTCTGTGCTTTTTATATGCTTTTCAATAACTATGCTTTTTAATATGGCTTTTTTATGCCTACCTACCTACCTAGCTAGTACCGGTATATCTCGATAACAGATCCTTAACGTTAAACCGGGGATACCACATGTACGGGTACGGGTATAACCTCTCACGGGTAATGCGCTTGACCCCGACATAGGCACCTACCGTTAGTGGGTAATTGGAACTATATCTCACTTATAACCCTTTTCTAGTTCAGCTGCTTTAGGCGCTCTGAGGAGTCTCTACAAGTTCAACCAATATCTTGCAGCAGCGGCAGCCGTGGATCTGAGGGGAAATTGTATACATCAGTCGGTTATACGCATTATTAACATAGTATATAGGTCACCGAGACATACGTACCTTTGTGATACTGTAGGGCATCATTACACCACCTGCATCCCTTTCCCAAAATCTGTTGGAATGCAGAGGTAACATGGTAAACGGCTATAGGTACCTTAGGTGCCTTAGGTAGTAGACCGGACGATGCTTGCAGTTGTTTAAAGCCACTGCTCCGGAGTATTGCTCGCGCTGGATACCTCCAAGTTAAATATCACAAGCTTCGAAGCTACCTAGGTAAACTGTGGACCCGCAACCTTCGCGCAATCATCGATTGAGGCCACTGTAGCATCAGCCGAAGTACCCAGATACTTTGAAAATTGCCCATTACAATTGGATGCGCGCGCGACTCCAGGCTAAGGCCCTACGGTTATGGCGCCTGCGGTCACGATACGACATGGCAGGGGTTGTTTCCCAAAAATAATCCTTGAGCTGAAATGGGAGAATCCCGACCCGAGAAGTCGAGAAGGAGAAAAGAAGTTGACGATTACCACCACTCGACACCACCTCACGCCCCTTTAAATCCTTCAGGCCAGGGCTTTTTTTTATTTCCCCTTCCCAACTGATCCACCACTTCACCTTTTGCTACGGCCAAGGGGAATCTTGGGTCTTATTCAGTCTCCTTAAGAACATTTCTCCTCCGAATGAGTCTTTACTTGAAGTTCTTCTTGTAATGATCTGTTTCACTTCTTGACTTTCGTTGACCAATTGCAATTTCATTTTTATCTTACCCTCCCGGCGTGTCACAGCCTTCCCTTTTTTTTTCTCTGATTATTTGCGGGTGACGGTTACAAGCTTCGAATCGAGGGATACCTGAATCCCAAAGAGGACACGCATCCCCTCTTTCCCCCCTCGTCCCGCTCGACAATCTTCAAGCTTTCCTCGCCCTCACGAAACCTCGCCATCGGCAATTCATATTCAACCCAACCATGGCGAAAGGTAATGCGGCCAAAGCGCCGCCCCCTTTGAAAGCCGGCTCGTACGCCCCGCCAAAGCCCAAGAAGCAGGCCAAAGTCCACGACGATTACACTTCCGAAGGTGTCGAGGACAATGATATCTTCCTACTCCCGATTTCCGACTACCAGGTCATGCTGGCCGTCACCATTCTTGGAGCTATTGTGCGATTGTTCCGCATTTACCAGCCCACTAGCGTAGTCTTCGACGAGGTCCAGTACGTCGAGTCGAGTCCCTGTTCTATTATCCACCGTAACGAGTCGATTCCTGGCGGTGTCAGTGATGGCTAATGTTATCTGTGCTTTACAGCTTCGGTGGATTTGCATCCAAGTACATCAAGGGCAAGTTCTTCATGGACGTCCACCCACCCCTTGCGAAGCTCCTGATTACCCTCTTCGGCTGGCTGGCCGGTTTCGACGGCAGCTTCGACTTCAAGGAGATCGGCAAGGACTATGTAGAACCTGGTGTCCCATATGTGGCCATGCGGATGTTCCCAGCCATCTGCGGTATCCTCTTGGTCCCGACCATGTTCTTGACCCTCAAGGCTGCCGGCTGCCGGACTGCCACCGCAGCTCTTGGTGCCTCCCTGATCATCTTCGGTAAGATTCGCAAATAACCTGACTTCGGGCAGTTCGCTAACACGCCTGGATACAGAGAACGGACTACTTACCCAGGCGCGTCTGATTCTGCTCGACTCTCCTCTCGTCCTTGCCACCGCCTTCACGGCCCTCGCTTTCACCTCGTTCACCAACCAGCACGAGCAGGGTCCTTCCAAGGCTTTCGATCCCAGCTGGTGGTTCTGGCTTGTCATGACTGGTCTGGGCCTGGGCATCACGTTGAGCATCAAATGGGTTGGCTTGTTCACCATCGCCTGGGTCGGCGTCTTGACTCTGCTTCAGCTGTGGGTGCTGCTCGGCGATACCAAGACTGTTACCATGCGCATCTTCGCCAAGCACTTCCTGGCCCGCGCTTTCTGTCTGATCATCATCCCCATCACCTTCTACATGGCTATGTTTGCCATCCACTTCACAGTCCTGCAAAACCCCGGCGATGGCGATGGTTTCATGAGCTCCGAGTTCCAGGCTACCTTGAACAACAAGGGCATGAAGGACACCCCCGCCGACGTCGCGTTCGGCAGTCGTGTTACGATTCGACATGTGAACACGCAGGGCGGTTATCTCCATTCGCATCCTCTGATGTATCCCACGGGCAGCCACCAGCAACAGATCACGCTCTACCCGCACAAGGACGACAACAACGTCTGGATGTTCGAGAACCAAACTCAGCCGCTGGGTGCTAATGGTGAGCCCATCAACGGCACTCAGGCTTGGGACCACGTCCAGAACTTTACCGAGAACTACATCAGGGATGGTTCCGTGATCCGTCTCTATCATCTGGCCACTCACCGTCGACTTCATTCTCATGATGTCCGGCCCCCTATCTCGGAGCAGGACTGGCAAAACGAAGTCTCGGCTTACGGTTATGAGGGTTTCGAAGGTGATGCTAATGATCTATTCCGTGTCGAGATCGTCAAGAAGCAGACGACTGGTGATGTTGCCAAGGAGCGGCTTAGGACCATCCAGACCAAGTTCAGGCTCGTCCACATCATGACTGGTTGCGCGCTCTTTTCCCACAAGGTGAAGCTCCCGGAATGGGCCTCTGAGCAACAGGAAGTCACATGCGCCAAGCAGGGAACGCTGCCCAACAGTTTGTGGTACATCGAATCGAACTACCACCCTTCGCTCCCGGCCGACGCGGAGAAGGTCAACTACGTTCGCCCCGGTTTCCTTGGTAAGTTCTGGGAGCTGCAGAAGGTCATGTGGAAGACCAACGCAGGCCTGGTCGAATCCCACGCCTGGGATTCTCGCCCGGACTCCTGGCCCATCCTACGTCGCGGTATCAACTTCTGGGGCCGAAACCATCGTCAAGTCTACCTCATCGGCAATCCAATCGTCTGGTGGTCTTCTACTCTCGCCGTGGTCGTTTACGTCCTGTTCAAGGCCGTTGCCGTCATCCGATGGCAGCGAAGTTACAACGACTACTCCAACACTAACTTCAAGAGATTCGACTATGAGGTCGGAACTTCCGTGTTGGGGTGGGCGCTGCACTACTTCCCGTTCTATCTCATGGCACGCCAGTTGTTCTTGCACCACTACTTCCCCGCTCTCATATTCGCCATCATGGCCTTCTGCCAGATATTCGACTTCTTGACGGCTCGTTTCGCTCTGCCCGGGGTCCGGGAGAAGCCCGTGATCAACAAGGCCGGTGCAGTCGCGATCATTGCCCTTTCGGGTGTTGTTTTCGCTCTCCTATCTCCGTTGGCGTACGGAAACCCTTGGACCAAGGCCGAGTGCAAACGTGTCAAGTTGTTCGATACCTGGGACTGGGACTGCAACACTTTCTTAGAAAACGTGAGTATTCCTCCCCAAGGCATGCCATCAAGAGGTAGAGCGTGAAGAGGCCATTCTATGCGATCCCGCCTCCCGCGCTCGGCGCGAAGGCGCAGGACGAGATATCCGACGTATGTATACGGATAGCGATGGTGGATCAAATAGACGATGGATTGATCTGGTATCTGACTCATTTTTAGTATGAGGCGTACAGCGCATTGCCCGCGACAACTAGCAAGGCCGCCCAGACCTCCCAGCCAGCCGTCAAGCCGCCAGCGCAACAACAGCCACCAGTGGCTCAAAACCAGGTCCCCAATGAGGCTATGTCGGCAGCGCCCAAGCTCGAGCCCCAGGGCCAGAAGATCGTGGCCAAGGAAGAGCGTATCGAGTACCGCGACCAGAACGGAAACCTGCTCAACGAGGAACAGGTCAAGGCTCTTGAGGGCAAGGTCGAGTTCAAGACAAAGTACGAGACGCGGACTCGAGTCGTCGATGCGGAAGGAAGAGAGGTCGAAGCACCAGCTGCTCAAGAAGCGGCCGCCGGAGTAGCCCCGCCGCATCCTGACGTGGAGGGTGTAGACCAGCAGACCAAGAAGAAAGAGGACGAAGTGGTCCCGGAGGTCCCAGAGGCGTCGGAGAGCAAGGCGGGCGAGAAGGAGGCTCAGAAGAGCATCCCGAAGCCGGGGAGCGAGGGCAACGAGGCGACTAACGAAGCCATCTAGGTTCTGGCTTACGGCACCGCGATGTGAAGAAATAAGGCGTTGGCATGTAATGTGCCCCCCGCCATTTGCATGTCGGATTTAAAAAAGGAGATGTTAGGTGTCACGGCTCAACTTCCTCTGTATACCATAGCATTAATCGTCTATCAATCTACGTGTTAATGACCACTTCTCTGATGCCCCCTAAGAACGCGGAGTGACGGCCATGCGTCACTCAGGCATGGATGTATTAGAGGTCAAGCTTTCTTATTCCTTACAGAACAGATAAAAAGGCCTTGGGAGAAAAAAACCGAATAGGCCAGGCTCTAGACATATGATAAACGACTATCTAGATTGGCGGGCATGACAGAGCAGGGGCAAGGTGTTTGAACCGGTGGGGTGTGACGAGGAGGATGTCACACTCCCGTCTCGTCTAACTCCTGATCGTATTACGCAGTATCAGGTGCTGGCCGCATCATCAATTACTCAAGAGGGGGCGGACTGATCATCATTGGGCCCAAAACCCTACCCTCTGTAGACCATTCGTTTCTCATCCGGTCGCATCGCCGCACCACCCTCATTTCGTTCATCAAGTCTTACCCCTGACGGTATATCAGCGGGCCGACCTGTTCATGCAGCTCACCATACGCACACGCGTGCCCACACTTAGTTGGCGATGATCAGGCCTAATTAACCCACGAGATCCCAAGCCGCAGGTTAGACAGCCTACGTAGCTACTGCCTCATTCACTGGTTCAGCGATGCTCTCTGTGAGTACGTACCATAAGGTACCTACGTGTTTCCGGCATCTGCTGGGTAACTGTAGATTTTTTTTTGTCGCTCTCCCCACTTACCTTTCTCTGTTTTATGCTTGGAAGGTTGAGAACAGCTGTTAAGGCAATTGTCAGGGATGGAAGGGGAGGCGAGGGATCTCGGTAAGAAGGGCCACCCATGCCTTCCCAGTCGAGGATGCTAAGTGAATGAATGGATCGAAGGTGATATTCCCCGCGTTCTCCGCCTCACCCTTCGCGGAGCGTCTTAACTCCAAGGCTTAGACAAAATAGAAGAAAGAGACACGAAAAATAATCAAAGAGAAAGCCCGATCCTGGGCTCACCTGCGCCGGCCAGTCTCCTGGGGAGCGTCGGCAATGTCCCGGCCTACATCACTTGGCCTTGTTTCTCCAGTCTTCCACAGTTGACATTGTGTTCCAGGCCCTGCTGCAGCCGTGCTACCGCTACACCGATCTTGATTATTGCTGTAATGGTCTCATATTGGCTATTATATACATTGGCAGGCATCTGTGAACAAAGACCCGTGCTGTTGCTGCCCAAGGCAACCCTGAGGCATCTAGGATATTTCAACTGTAGCAGCCAGTCAGGGATGGTCGACTTCCTTAGGAACAGTATGAATATACCTAGGGTACCCTTCATGAATCGAAGTCCAAAAGCACGACAATTATTTAAATGGCCGGATTTCCGTCGGTCTATGTCCCCATTGGTATGTCACATCCAACCCTCGGATGACCAGGGTGGTTGTTACGCTTCGTTGTCGTTGCTCGGAGTCTCTGCAGGACGATTTTGTATATGATTGATATAACATTAGAAGAGCTCGCGCAACGCTCTAGCATCCATCCATGGTAGCTATTACTGGCCTTCGGATGTGGTTCCGCGGTGGACCTTCGAGCGCTGGTCCTCGCATGGCTGACTGCCGTAGACTGGGCAGCTATGACTTTATATCAGCTGGCTGACGCGTTCCTGGGATTCGCTGTGGCAACCCAGTTCTCAAACCCTGCTATCACTCAGGTCTTGCTAACCAAAGGGGCTCTCGTCGGCGTGACTGTACGACTCCAGCCAGCCTCCGCGTCTGCGAGTCTCGCTCCGACGCAGCCAACAACAGTCTGTGTCCGCCATACGCCCCCTAGACGTCCGTACGAGGAAGCTGCACAATTCCTTGAGGGGACACTCAAGTATGCAATCCTCTCGCACACCTGGGTGGGAAGCAGAGATCGTCCTCCAAGATTTCTCCAAAACCGATGACAAGCAGATGGCGGGAGACGCAAGGTCGAGTGGTGCTGCTAGCAAGTAGGCACTCAAGAATGGGCTGAAATACGTGCGGATCAACACCTGCTCCCCGAGCGCAGAGAGGCCCTCGCGGACTTCGGAGTCGAGAGCGTACGGGTGGATGAAGACGTGGCGTATGGCCTGCAGGGGGCTCGCGAAGGTCAACGCGTCTCTGTTATACGTCGAGACCATAACGCCCTTGCGCGGCTCTAGGAGGGGATGCTGAAGGCCTCAAATCACCTTGATATTCTCGCTTGGGCATATGATATTTGTTGGCATGATAGTAGGATTTCACGAACGGTGCATGGTCCAATGCGCTCGCGCTTCGTCTGCGTTGTTTCGCTAGCGATCACGAAAGGTGGACTGGCAACGATCTCGCCCAGTGTATGTCACACGCACTTACGATGAACAGTAGCGCCTATCTCATAGTGTTCGTGCCTCTCGATTTGCAAGATAGGGGATACTTAGGTGTCACCGACCTGCTTCGTAGCCTACGACCGCGGTCCCCTGTGCTGTATCTCCGCTCCCCTATCTCGCGGCTTTTACGGGGGGACGTCTTAGTTAGAGGATGTTAACATTTCAGAGAGAGGCACGATGAATACCATGACCTTCAAATTAGCACAAGCAAGAGGCTTTATATCATACTAAACCTTGGGGCCACTCTATCCTTTCTGACAATATAGAGGTAGCATTACGCAAAAGCTTCTTCAACTTCCGGCGCTTGTGCCACGCCACGAATACCTGCCTAGCGACAGCCAGCAACCGACCGCAGGCAGCGTCGTGAGAGTATCATCGTTTATCGTGGCAAAATTGGTGGGACGGGGGGGCCTTGTAGGAATAGAGTGGGGAGATAACGTAAGGCGGAATTGGCGTTGGACTCCGCCTCGTTTTTGACGTGTTAATATACGTCTGCAAAACATTAGCAGTTCTCACAGACACCTTTCACCGCGGCAGCACAATTGGGCAGCCAAGATATGCGCCTCTACACCTTTGCGAAGAGCCGCGCGTCAAGGAGGGCAGGTGACTCGGAAAAGGCCGCGCGAGAGGGCCGGCGAGCTTTGGAGTTAGCATTGGCACAAGAGGTCGGATGACGGGAGAGCGCAGCGTCGGGTTCCTAGTTAGCGCTCTCATTGGATCTCGAGAAGTTTTCTTTCTTTCAACTTCAGAGTAGTGGCAAGAAAGCCGGCACCCCGGCATGAAGGAGACGTTTAGTTTAAAGGATTCGTACCTATATACGTACGGGAACAGCGCGATAACCATCTTACGTAGTAAGAAGCATACCGCCGGTACCAAAGTTGGGGGCCGGCAACCGTTGATAGCGTACGTAACAACGCGTACACCCGGGCTTAGGCTGGAGGCAACATATTGATCCCTCATTCTGGTCGCCCACCGTCTGCGATCTCTCCGCCAAAGAGAAGCAATAATAAAGCAGAACTTACTCCTGAACGTGGCGTTTCATTCGAGGAAAGCCGAGTTCATATCCGGCAACTGATAAAAAGGTACAGTAACTTAGCTGGTCGAGTATACATACCTACCTAAGCAAAGGTTTGTTAGATCCCGTGGTTAGTACACCTGATTCGGCAATATCTTACTAGAGTTGGTTAGTTCCAGGTTATCCTCACTAAGGTGAGAAAGGGGTGAAAACCAGGGATCCATCTCCATTTATCCATCGATCCCCTCCTCGTTGGGCGAGCCCCCCGTTAACTGATTTGATGGATTACTGATAAGAGAAGAACCCCCCGTTCCGGAATACAGCACAGCATAGCACAGCCCAGATGCAGGAACAAACAGGCAGACATGCTCCTGATAAAATGAGTGAATAAATCGTACAAACGAAATTAGATACTTACTACGAATAATACTACATGAAATCATTAATAAAGCATCCCACTCGAATCGAAGACGAAACGAGAGAAACGAAACGGCGCCATATCATTTATCCCAGCTTATTAATCCTTCGCTGCCGTCCATAGCAACAACTGCTCTCCGAGTAAGGCTTCTGCACTTCTCAACGTGGTTCGAAGGTTTAGGGCTCGCAACATCCTTCGGGCCATACATTCGAGTCCCTGGGATTATCGCACCCATCCCCACCGAATATCTCTTTATGCGCTTCTACGCAGAAGATGAAGTCACTCAAGATGAACAAGGTGCTCGGCAGCATCAAGAAGAAGGCCACTAGCGGTACGGTATCTCGAGTGGAACCAATCAGTATGCGCGTTGGGTTGTGTTAGGACGAGCGGTTGACTTTTTGCTTGACGAACAATAGGATCCAACGGCACAGGCTCTGTCTCCCATGATCCCCAAGGCGACGGCCCCGAAGCCACAGCCGCGCGCAATGTTGTACGTTTATCCGTGCCCGAAGAGACGGGTCACTACCTCGTCGGCTATCTAATAACGATAATGCGGACAGAGATCTTTTTGCGAATCAGGCGGCCCGAATTCGGGCGACGAAATCCTCTTCTTACCGCCGATAGTCGATGCTGCCGAGTCGTCACCAGCCGCTGCCGCCGAGTGCGCCCGCATCTTACGGCAATACCTAAAGAAGGACTATGCGAGTAAGCCCTCGCACCAGTATAACGCTATTATGTTGATCCGGATCCTGGCCGACAACCCCGGCCCGACCTTCACGAGGAACCTTGACGACAAATTCGTGAAGACCGCGAAGGAGTTGCTCAAGTCCAACGACCCGAGCGTATACCAGATCCTGATGGAGACTCTAGAGGCCTTCGAGAACACCAAGGCCTACGACGAGGGCCTAGCGCCCCTTGTCGCCATGTGGAAGCAGGAGAAGAAGGACGCGCAGAAGAGACACGGAGTGAGTATAGAAAACCTAAGCGACGTAATCAGGAACTCTGCTAATATCCCCCGGAACCAGGGTCGGGGTTCGCAATACCAACAAGCGCCGGTACCGCACCCCACAAATGCTCCTCCGGTCAACCCCCACTCCCAGAACTACTTCGCGAGAAGCCACTCGAGCCGGCGGCTGCCCGACCCCGTCGAGCTGGCCGGCAGGTTGGAGGAGGCGAAGACGTCGGCCAGCCTGCTGCACCAGGTCGTTTCGAGCACGCCGCCGTCCGAGATCCTGCATAACGACCTCATCAAGGAGTTCGCGGACCGCTGCTCTAGCGCCAGCCGCAGCGTGCAGGGGTACATGTCAGCGACGGACCCGGCGCCCGACAACGACACCATGGAGACCCTGATCAACACCAACGAGCAGCTGCAGGCCTCGCTGAGCCTGCACCAGCGCGCCGTCCTCAACGCAAGGAAGCAGGCCTCCATCGACGCCTGGAGCGCCGACGTCGCAACATCGAACGACGGCGGCGAGCTGCCCCAAGCCGCCGCCGCCGCCGAAGACCCCTACGCGAATAATGGCAGCGCGGCCCCTCCCCTGCCGTCGCGGTCTGCGAAGCCACCGGCGTCTAACGGCAACGGCAACGGTAACGGCAATGGTAAGGGCAAGGCGAGGGAATACGAGCCGGCGGCCGCGGGCCCCTCGAGGTCGCACACGCCGGCGTCGCTGCAGCAAGCGGCCGCCGATCGTGAGGGGGACAACCCGTTCCGGGATCCGGAGCCGGAGCAGCAGCCCTCGGGTTCGGGGTCGACGGCGGAACCGAGGCTCGCGTTCGAGCCGTTCCACCCGGGGTTCGGGCCCACGGCGAGCTACATCGGGAGGCAGGAGAGCGCCATCGGAAAGGAGACCATGCACGGCGCCGGCCCCCGCGATAGCGACAGCGATGTCTACGATGCCGAGGCGCCGAAGCGGCAGGAACCTATGTACCGGTACTAGGGTCACGTGCGGGCGGGTTAGACGGATAGATGGATGAACCGCCCCGGACACTACCAAGTGCAAGGGAGGCACTCATTGCAAGTCGTACGCCTACGCTCTATTACCTCGCGAGGTAGTTATAACCGAAAGATGACGGGATTGGCATGGAATGAAACCGACGGGCGGGCGGATGGCGCGCGTATGCGGTGCCAAGCACGCAAAGCAGCACCGACGCGAGAGGTTGGATGACTGACTTACTGACGGGATCATGACGGACATACGGTGCGAACGAATCGGCCCATGGATGGATGGGGTGCTGCCTATGCCGATGGATGAAGGGGGAGGGGAAGCCTTTTAGCTACCTATGCTACTTATGTGGTTGTCATCGCCATTTGTTGCTCTATGAGATTCCCCTGAATATTGATATTTATTACTTTTCGCATTCTCCTACCTTCTTCGTGGTCTGTCTCTTGCTCCCTCTTAATATGCTGTGGTTTCTGAGTTCGTGTTGGGTTACCAGTGGATTTCCGGGATAAGGGGGTATGTTATATTGGGGGTTTCGGCCTAGCCGAAGACGCCAGCCGGGCAGGCAGGCAGACCAGTGGAGGAGGCCCCTAGTACTAGAGGGCCGGTATAGGGTGTTCTTGCCGTGCTAGATCTGGTATAGGCGATCGGGGACGGGCTACCTAGGAAAGCTGCGGAGAGCGAGACTTGGAATATGACGACGATGTGGCCCGGGGATTGTGCCGTCGTCGACTAGGGGTTGCTTTTCGGCACGTCGTTCGTCGCATGGGCTGCGCGTAGTTATATATGTGTACATCTACGTCAGCATTAATTGGGTTGGAGAGTCGGGGTCGAGCCTTTGGGGTTTCCATCGTTGTCGTCACACATCTGGTACTATTGCTACCGTGGCGTAAAGGCGGTTATCGAATTACCATCCATGCGTAGGTACTTAGATTATTCGGCTTGCGGTCTCCCAGCGGTCCATTTATCATTGCTATTATGCGAGCTGTTATATCGAAATCGGAATGATAAATTTCGAGTGCGTAATAAATGTTTGGAAGGCCTTACGGGCAGCCTCGGCTGTTTAAAATACAGACTTGACCGAAGCGTGAGGATCCCCTACCCACATATATATACACACTGCCCATTTTGTTTCTTTTTCAAATTTTCTTCCCCCTCCACAACGACTTGACGCAAGATCTCAGTGTCCCCATAAAACTTATATGACGCATTTACACACAGGCATAGAGCTAGGTATGTCGGCATATACCTAGTAGCTATCATGCGGCTGAAACTACTGGAGCCCGAAATGTCCCCGATCGCGACGGAGAGGAGGCGAGGCTAGGCACCTCAGTGCGGAGCTGCCTCATCGCCTCGCACTCGTCCGACCCCGATTCTGGAGTGTTGCGAGTGGTTGATGTGTAGGGAGCAGCTGATATGCCGTGGCTTGTTGCGATTGGGCGGGTTTATGTGGCTTCGTCCCCTCTCGTCTGCTTTGCTCTTAGTATAAAGCCCGTTATGGAACTATATGGTGCCATAGCGTGATGAATATAGAAGCTCTCCGAGGACTACAACGCGAAAATGCCCTTTCTTGGTTGACAACACAGGAGGAGGGACATATCCCGCAGACCGTCTAATTATCTAGCTCGTGGAGCGTATATGACTAGCGTATGCGTAGCTGCGAAGCGAGAATGGCGGATAGGTGTGCATCGATATGGATGATGCCTGTGTTAGGCGGTGCTTCCCGTAAAAGTGGTATGGAAGAAGTTCGTTATCTTCTAAGCCAGCGCGCTTCATGGTTTGCCTTCCCAGGTAAGTTCTGGTTCCTTGGCAAATCGAGGCGATTGCGAATGGCGTGAAAATTTGAAGGGGATGATTCGTGGATCACAGCGCGAGCCGCCGCCCACTCGGCCGAAATGGTGCTGTCGCATACTTGGCGCTATTACCTTATTACTAGTGAACATGAGAGCTGACCGAAATGGGAGCAGACGTCATGCCGCCGTTATGGTCTATGTTGCGATTGGACCCTGGACAAAAACGCCCCCAGGGCGAGTGGCTTACTTACTAAGCTTACATCTAAACCCTGGAGACGACGTTTCGTCTGAATCTGCATGCAGGTTACATATACTACCCACCATGTCTCGGCGGCTTGCAACGTGGGTGAGAATAGGTGCTTCAGAACATCCCTCCAATCGGCAGCCGGGATGTCAGTTGCCTAATCGAGCACCCACGATGTTGTAATTGGATGGAGTTGCGACTGAGCGGCGACTTTGTTTAGCCTAAATTGCCCTGCGCACTCAGCCGTGTGAGATGTGCCCAGAACAAGTGCCAACTCTTCAGCCTTCCAAGGCATACTAGGTAGTTTATCTCGCTGCCTATCTACTCGCATGTCTCGTTCGCATTGACTCCGATGATACTCCTGTCTACCGCCCCTTTTCGAACGTTGCCGTATTAAAGAGCCGTGAAGTCGCTTACGAAAATACGGAACCGTTCCCGCCTATGTCTCCTTCGTCTTGCTTCTAGCCCTACACCTCTGTCGCGCATCAGCAGAAGAAACACTATGCTTCAAACAGTCACGCCCGGATGCGGTGAACTTTTTAGGTAGTTTCCTATGGGGATATGGCAGATGGCGGCGCATTTTACCCTTGGGATTCCTGGGAGCAGGTGGGATGCCGGGATCGGGAACTCGATACCGACGAAGCCCCAATGGGGTCATGGGCGCGAGGCTGGCGCCGGGGTTAAGGTAAAGCGTGCTTTAGTGTTCAACGGGCCGTGACGACCAAATTGGCGGGATTTGGGTCTGATGTTGGTTTCTCGAAGGGCCGTCGAATAAACGTATGTTGTTTCATACACGAATCGCACTCGGCAGGGGTCTCCCGCGACTTGTCCCTTTTGGGCGATTCTTGCGAACTACAACAACGCTCTCCTCCACTGCGAGTGCCAACGGCCCCCCTCGCTTCACGCACACCGGGGGAAGATCCAACTTCAGGAATGCTATCCCTTGTCACGATATCCTTTCGATGGATATTGACACGATGGTGCGGGGGACTTATCGAGGATATCCAGTAACGCCGGCGCTGGCAGTACCTACCCAAACGACCCCAATGTATAGTGACAGCAAGTGCTCTCTACCGAACCTATCGTCTCGTTGCCCGCATCTGCAAATTGACAGGGACCCGCGGACGCCGTGTGTCTCTTCGATCCCACAGTGTCTTCTATGATCGAGGCGGCTCTTTTTTTTGCTCCGTTGGACGTTCGACTTCCAAAACACCACGGTCTAGAGCGAGTATCCCGGCCTAGTTAATATCGCTTCGCTGGCCGTACCCTCGCTCGACTTAAGACTCTCCGAGGCGACACCCCTCGTCAAGTGATGACGCCGTTAGTCCCTAGTTCCCGAGTTATCGGTTGTAGCGGTTAGAGACATTGTGCTGCTGGGATTTTCGTGATCAACCCCCAACCCTCGTTTCTCAACTGCGACCTAGCTGCTCCGCAGTCCAACAGAATCCGCAGGAGGATCCCGGCGGCGGTTCGTGTGTGTACGTGGTAGAACCCTGACATAAAGATCCTGCCATTCTTCCTGTGCTCGGTTGGGTGTGCGCCACGCAAGCACGAAGTCTCGATGATCTGCAAAGACCCCTGGTTTTACCATCATAAGGAACGAGCTGCTTTAGTCTGATCTTTCTATTCGCTAGTCCGTTCGTTACATTGACCGCAAGCGGTATAGTTCGGCCTGTCATCCATACCATTGACTTTGTGGACGTTTCGCCTTGCCTATATGCAAGCTCTACGATTCCACACCGTATCGTGGCCAGTCAAAAACTATCGTAACGGCTGACATGCTGTCATCTCTGAGCCTACCGTGGTTCACTCTGTGTTGTTAAAACGAGCGGGTTGACTTATCTTCTGGACCGCGTATCCTGATGGATGGTTGACACCTACATGAAATACTACTTCCCGAATATCTCTTGCCGACTGTCCCCTCACGATGGCTCCCGTTGAGGTCCTCTGCTTACCTGCGGCTACATCATTCATATTCTACCAATGTAGAGGTCAAGGCCACTGTGATGGACGGATGGAAAAAAATTTGCCGCTTTGCCGCTCTATTAGGAGTTGGTCTCTAGACCATCTCAGCACCGAGCTAGTAGTCCTCATCTTCGAGCAGGTATTTTATCCAATGTCCCACCTGATATCTCATCACGAGTACCCGGTCGCTCACGATTTGTCTCACAGCTTCGGGATATTGACCAGAGGTCACTCGCCACTCTGCGTCAAGTGTCAAGGAGATTCGAAAGCATTGTCACGCCAATAAGGTATAGGTCGTTGCGCCTGAATGAGCATATAATACATCCAGAGGCGGAGACATATTTCCCTGGAGCATTGCAGCAGATATACGCCCATACGAGACATGTGGACGTGAGAAGCGACCTTGACGTGGAGGGGGTTAGACGAATACTGGATAGGATTGAACGCCTATCATCCCTCAAGTAATGAAACACCTCACCCTAACCCCCTTTGCAAACTGTTTAGGGGAGTGCTTACATGGAATGTCCACAATAGATGGCAGTACGTCGGCAGCAACCTTCACTCAGGAGCATTCTGTGTGCCCTCGGATATTCTCAGCCAGCGGCACCTCCTGGTCAACAAGACGGAGCTGTACGTCGAGAGCCTACCGCTCCATAACTACGACGGCCGACAACAACAGGACATCTACCTCCGGGCCATCCCGGCGGGCAACCTCGTGTCGCTTCGGCTCTCGAGACCGGACCCGCCCCTCACGACGCGGCTCGAGCCCCTGAAGCGGCTGCTGCTGCGGGCGCGGCGGCTCCGGGTCCTCGACTACCGCGACCGGGGCCAGGGGACGCACTTCCGGTTCGACCCGGCCTCCGAGGGCGAGGAGTGCCAGACGCTGCCGCCGCTCGAGGACCTGACGCTGCAGTCGTACGACTGGGACCACGGGCCCGACGTCGCCGCGCGCCACTGGGACTTCTCGCGCCTGCGCGCCCTGCGCCTCGTGGACGTCCCCGCGTTCAACTTCCTGTCGTCGGTGGACCCCGAGCGGCTCGCGGGCCTACACACCCTGCGCTGCGACGACTGGAGCGCGCACCTCCCCGTCGACCGCCGCGCCGACGCCACCCGGGCGCTGCGCCGGCTCGTCGGGCGCATCCGCGCGCTGCGCGTGCTCGAGATCACGTGCCACACGCCCCTGTTCCTCCCCCCGGCGGCGGCCTACTCCTCCTCCTCCTCCGAAGACCACGGCGACGACGACGACGATGACGACCCGCTGCTCCGCCACGCGCCCACCCTGCGCGCCCTGCGCATCCGCGACCACGCGGGCGCCGGCTTCGGCGACGAGGCGCCGCCGCCGTGCCCCACGCTGCGGGCCGGGTACGCGCGGCGGCTCGCGCGGCGGCTGCGCGGGCTGCGGAGCCTCGAGCTCGACTTCGACGCGCGCGACTGCGACGACCCGCGCGGGTTCCTGCGCGCGCTCGGCGCCTTCCCGCGCCTCGAACAGCTCACGCTGCACGTGCAGACCGTCCTGCGGCCGGCGGGCATGTTCGACGAGGAGGAGGAGGAGGGGTGGGGGGAGTACCCGACGGGCCCCGCAGACCCCCGCCACTACTACTACCACCACCACCACTACCGCACCGGCATCCCCGCGGCCCCCGACCGCGAGGCCGCGCAGCGCACGCTCGCGGCCCTG
>QJNV01000615.1:0-19418 GCA_004155935.1 Monosporascus sp. GIB2
GGGGGGGGGGAGCAGCCAGATATAGCTGCTTCCTGCTTTGTTCCTGCAATCCTAGGGCCACAACTCAAAGCCCTTTCAGAAAATCACCTCAACTGCTCACACTACCATATTTAAAGACAAATTTTTTTATCGTAACTGTTAAATTTTTATTTTTGCTTTTATTTTTTTGTTTACCATCCCGAAAGCTTTTTAAAAAGCTTATTCGAACGTTTTATAATCGTTATATATTCGTACTATTTCCGGATTTTGTTGTTCCAAAAAAACCGTAATATATTTTCTTATAACGGGCTTAAACCAAATAACAACGTAATTTAAAAGTCGTCCGGCTGCAAATTTAACTTGCGCAATTAGAATAATAAATCGTACTAAAAAATATCCGAAATATATTCGATATTAGGTAAGGAATAATTATAATTTAATAAACGTTTTATCAAAAGGTTTAAACTTAAAAGGCTTTAATATTTCTCCTAATTTCTTGCTAAAGGCCTATTAAATTAGCATTTCTTTAAGGGTTTGGCGTATTTATTTCAAAAGAGTCCGAATGGCCTGGAGCGTTATAATAAGCTCCGTATTATCTCGCTTAAGTTAATTAATACGTTAATTTACAAAGTCCAAACGTTAAAAAATTTCTTCCTTAGTTAAAAAAAGCGTTTCCTTCTTTTTATCAAAGTCCATGTTGTTATTTTTAAGGACCTTATATGCGGGTTGCTTATTAATAAATATATTATCGAAATATTATTTAAAGTTTAACGGTATTATTAAATAAAAGCTTATAACGTATAATGGCTAAGTTAATTAACTAATTATTAAACTTAAATCGACAGGTTTATATTAACAAAATATTATAAGAAATTAAATAATAAAGTAACTTAATTATGTTTCGTAATACCAAAGGTATTTTAGGTAACGAAGTTATATTACAAGCTGGTGTTATTTAATTACGTAATCGCGGAAATATATATATATATATTTTGCTCCTTTTTAATCCGATAAAGCAGTTTGGATCTTTTTGTTTAAATATATACTGCTCCGTTTTAATCCGACGGAGCAGTTCGGATCCTTTTGTTTAGATGCATACTTTTGTTCCCATGACCGATTTATTTAGATCCTGTTTCGGTCTTAGTGCGACCGTTTCCATGGCCTCTACTAGTTGGACCGTAACACGGAGGAATATGATTAATTTAACTATATTCGATTAAAAGTTAAAAAAAAAAACGATTCGATTATTAAATAATATTTTTTATATAAATTAAACTACGACAATTTAAATATAACTTCGTTATTTAAAATATCTTTAATATTACGAAACGTAACTAAAGCTATTTTTTAATTATTTAAATACATTAATATAATATTTTTACTAATAAAAACTCGTATATTTAGGTTTAAAAATTTAATAAATTCGCTTAGCTGTTATATTATAAATTTAATATTTAACCCTTTTGAAATATAAGAGCTATTTTATTAAATTTTCAAAATTTAAATAATACGATATAAATGTTAAAAGTTTATAAAACTGAAATATATAGCTTTTTAATTATAAATATTTAAACTGTCCGTAATAATTATAAAAGTTTCACGCTCGTATATTTATTAAGTTATGGAAAATAACTTTTAAATACGTACTTGCAGAAATACCAGCCCTACTTTAGCTATGGCATAGTTTGTATGGTGAAAACGGTGATAAGCTGTAGGGTTGCCAGAAGGGGTTTAGGTGTGGTAGGATTAAAATATTCGGCGAGGTGGAAATGACTGGGCCGTTACTTCCACAAATTAGTCAATATATCTCGGGCGACCAATCACCGCTGACGTGATTGTCATGCGTTTTCACCGACTCGAGACGGCCGGGAAACAACAGGAGACAAAGGTCTCTCCGAGCTCGGTAGACAGCTGTCTTCGATGCAAGCATGTACTGATTACAGTCAGACCCAGTCTCATGCTCCTCTTCCACCACAATTGCATAGTTTAGGGGTTCTGCTGCCTTGCGGCTGAACGATCAACCGAGGCGACAAGGCCGAAGAGACTGTTTGTCGAACTAGGTACCCCTGGGTGTGATTGGCTTCAGTGATCTTATCTCGAGGGGCGATGGACTCTTGCCGGGGGTCCGCCAGGCACCCGAATGCAAGATGATGGGTAGATAAAATTTCTTGGCACACTACTTAAATATGTAATGTCACTTCGTGGGATTCCCCCATACTAAAATACAGAGCCCCTTGCAGAAACGATGAACCAACAAAGCCGAACTGACCAGGGGGCATCGCCGGCCAGCCCCAAGTCTGCAAAGGTATTCAACTGCTTCGCTGAGATGTCATACACTATTCGTTTCCTGGTGGTTAAGGAGTATGCGAGTTTACTGCAGGAAGCACAGTCAACCGGGCAATCCCATGCTTTCGGCTTTTAGATGACCTGTCGTCTTTGCAAAGTATCTAGCTAAAGCATAGCCCAAAATATGGTTTGTTGAGAGACATCCCTAGTGGGGATTCTACATTCGGAATAGCTTTATCTATAGAGGCCTGTGACTTTGTAGGCTGTACAGCATCTAAGTTACGGTTGGGATGGGGGCCTCCTTCAGATGGGGGAAGAGGCAATGAATGATATCTGATTTGCTCCAACAGCGGCCCGCATGCCTGTGACGGGTGGCCATGTCAATATGTACCGAAATGGCACTTCTCGCCAATAGTTGATTCGGGTTATTGGTACTAAGAAGATATTGTCCCATCCCAAAAAATGAAGATGTTGATTCACCGTTGTAGCCGAGGCACAATGAGGATTGAGGTGTGCCTGCAAACATTTGTCGCTGCGTGGTACCTACATACGTCTAAGAGCATATATGTACGTCAATAGGTGCACATATGTATGCAACGCGGTCGTAATGCGTCTGCGCTGACAATTAGCAGAATGGGTCCCTTGTCGTAACAAGGGATTAGCACGCGAACCTAGTGAACCGACATCTGTAAGCTGCATTAGTAGCCAATCACCCGCCGTTGAATAATAATCAGCGTCTCTTTAAACGGCTCGCCAACGCCGGGGCCTACTATAGTAGTCTTAGGGGCAGCCAGGCCGAAACCAGGCTCCCCAGGGGAAGGACCTGCCCATCCGAAGCGGCCCTCAAGCAAACCCGTGACTGAACCCTTCCATCTAACTTAGATGCTGATATGGCTGTTCATGTCATCTTAGCATTACCTATTCCGAGTTCTATTGCCTTCTGGCCTTTCGCCCCGTGGATACTACTAACGTTAATCTACGTATTATGATAAGATAGGTAATGGGCCCTGTTTATCCCACGTCCGGCGTCTCGGTTTTGCCTCTGATCTCCCGCTTTACGGCCTCTTAGTTTCTGGTCTGATAATCTCATCTATCTCGCCTTCTTGTGCAACTCGTCCCACCGTCACTTCATATCGAACGGGGTTGCCCGGAAGTGGCGGAGCTGACATCCCCATAACCCTTCACCGCGTAGAGGGTAATGCATAGCAGAGAGGTTCATTCCCTATCTAAGGCGTGAACACGTACATACATTAAGCAATAAGCCACACTCGCTCTCCCAGTCTGGACCGAGAACGGCCAAGGCTTTTGCGTCGGTCATACCCACGTCCCCCTCCGCGCCCTGTTGGCTGCTCAGCCCTAGCATTCCACCTGTGTGCTGTACATTCAAGCCTTCCCCACGATCAGCCAGTAATCAAATCGGATCTCGGCCGTCCGAGATAGCACCCCAGACAAACGTTCGCCATACCAGATCCCATGACTTATTGCTGCTAGCCAATTCTAGCCTACCCTTCTAGCCTTTGCTCAGCACCCACATCCCATCTACCGCCCATACTATCTCGACCTTCCCTTGAGGGTTGTGGCAGATTCTCGCCTTGTTGTATCTCAGACGGTATACCACTACCAGCCGCCATTGACGCTTGCTGATGATCCACTAATCACAACCGTCACCTGCGTTCATATTCTAGAAACTCACTGGCAACAGGCTTTGCTTCTAACCCAGTTGGACGGCCGTCTACCGGATGTGTCAGCATCTACCTAGCTTCCAGCGGCGTTGAATCTCTTATCCCCCACGAACAGCTGGAATTTCGCCATTTGCCTTTCTTGCAGCGACACACCAAACCGAGACTTGTGGTCTGCTAGGGCCATCGCAGGTGGTTGACCCTTTCGCGCGGTTAGCCGCTGGCATAACGCCATATCAAAATTTCTCTGGGGAAGGCTAGCGGACGATGGCAATGATGGAGGGCCCTCATCATCCGCACACGGAACCTTCGAAGGGGGAGTCGACGGCACGGACGGCGCTTCCATCAAGGCCTATTGCCCCAAAAGAGCTTGCCGAACCCCCAGCAGCCGTGATAGTTCGATATCCTTCATCAGTTGGGTCAAGAAGTCCTGCTGCCCCGAGTCCCGGCGGATCGTCAGACGCCCCTAGTCCGTCGATACACGGATCCGATAGAGTCGCATCCCATAGTCCATCCCCGTTAGATTCGGTGTCACAAGAACCCTCGGGAACAGCAAGGCCTGCGCAGACCGGTCAAGTGTGCAGGTACGTAGCCTCGCCGTTCTGTGTTCGCGGGCTGCTAATCGAGTACCTAGTAACTGTGGCACCACCCGGACTCCGCTTTGGAGACGGTCGCCACAAGGCTCTACTATTTGCAATGCCTGTGGATTATACCTGAAGGCGCGGAATTCATCGCGGCCCACTAACCTGAAACGGCCACCATCAGTAGTCTCTGCGTCAAGTAAAACACCCGAAACGACATCTCCCAGGTCGTGCTCTCAACTTGTTCCGACGAATGTTGCAGGCGCCACTTATGTTGCTGCTGATCATATGCCGACGGGATCATGCCCTGGCGGAGGACAATGTAACGGAACGGGCGGAGCGGAAGGATGCAGTGGCTGTCCCGCATACAACAACCGAGTCGCCAAGAGCGCCCAGCTCCAAAATCTCGGTACCTCATCGAAGAAAGCAAAGGATGGTGCTGCTGGGGATGTGCCGAACCCCATCGATGTCAACGCCCTGCAAAATCAAGGGAACGGCGAAGCGCATAATCAGAGTACTACGGTAGTGATAGCCTGTCAAAATTGCGGGACTACGATCACTCCATTGTGGCGCCGCGATGAGGCTGGACATACCATTTGCAATGCGTGTGGTACGAATCTATGAAGAGCCTGCTTTTCTCTATCGCTAATGACGCTTCCAGGACTATACTACAAGCTGCATGGGGTTCATCGTCCGGTTACCATGAAGAAATCTGTCATCAAGCGCAGGAAGCGCGTTATCCCAGCAAACCAAGAACCTGAAACAGAGGACGCAATGATGATCGACTCAGGGGAACGACAAACTCAATATGAGGAGTCTGAGATGGAGCGGGGCAGCGTCAACGAGGATGGATCAGTCAATTTGGGCTTACGAAGGCATCCTAAACCCCTTTCGACGCTTCTTCCGGAACCCATATGCTCTAACCAGGGAGCGAAGTCGTTGCCATCAACAGACTTGACGGCTTATCATACAGCCCACCTCCCCCAGGCACTGGATCTCCGAGATTCGCTGACGGACGACAATCGGTTAGCCCCTCTGACATCGATTTCTGTGATGAGCGATAGGCAATCATCCATATCTCCTGCATCATTCCTGACACCAATGACGTCGAGGAAGAGGTCGTTCTCAGCGACCGATCAAGAATCCGCCGAATATGAACCCGGTCACGACAACACTAAACGGCTGTCCTCAATAAGGTCAATACTGAACCCGACGGCTGGCTCGAGTCCAAGTGCCAGCGCAGCGGATGATACGTTCGAGTTGACCTACTCGAGAGGCTCCCCTAGCTTCGCCTCTGTAGTACCTGGTTTTGGAAGGCATTCGGATGCACCAAACACGCTACCTAGCATGCTGAGTCGTGAGATAGCGGTTGGTGCTGAAACGTCAAAAGCGGAAAGGCGAGCGGCACTTGAGCAAGAAGCTGCCCGGATGCGCGAGTTGCTTGCGGCTAAGGAGCGAGAGTTGGCCGCTCTCGGAGAATGAAATATATTCAGTTTCAATGCTTTTGCGTCCCACGAGTGTCTGCGGCGACCTCGCGCCACGAAAAGCCACCGGTTGCGGTGTTTGGGGATACAAGATGAAAGGGGGTGAGAAACTGGACTTGTGGTGAAACACCAGCGGTTGAAAGAGCTGAGATTGACACGCCACAGGTGTTGCTCCCCTCTTCTTTTCGCACAGCATTTACGGCGCAGCTGGCATTTAAGGAGGCTTTAAAGGGAAAAGGATATATAGAGTCCAAAGCCCCAAGATTCGGCGCTAAGAAAGCTCCCAAGGGCGGCAAGCGGTCTTGGGTGACATATACGAAGGGGGATGTATTGTATTCTTGGGCCGGTATATTGTGGGCCCATAACTGGCGTTTGGTCTGTATTAGAGGGGGAGTACCTTATAATATATACCCAGATGATGCTTCGTGAACAATCCGCAGTCCTCCAGCCGAAGCGTCATTTTTCACAATTCCCCACAGCCGCCGGTTCGGAAGCTACCTAATCTCTCTCCAGTTTTTTTAGATTCTAGGGGAACCACAGCCCACATAGGCCGAGCCTGGCATGGCGGCACCTGACCTCGTGAGCCTCCTGCTAGATTCGAGTAGACTGGGAAATGGGGTGGTAGAAATAAATACAGGCTCGACTCGGAAATGCTCAAGGACCACAAGGAACAGCCCAGCAGAAGTCTCTGGTGGAAACCGATGCGAGGACTCCTTCTATTTCATCAAGTGGTCGAGGCAGACAAGACTCGATCAAAACAAATGTCAACCGTCTAGTGGTGATTTCGTAATGCGAAAAATCTTTCATGATATGAAACATTATCTCGTGCTCTCGCTTCTTACCGGGCTCCTTACATGTACGTTTATTTAACCTTCATAGCTCCCACAACCGTCGTGAAATTCTAGGCGACCGGAAAGGCTCCGTCCTTCCAACTCCTCCCGGCTCCCGCGTTAGACCTTCCGAGTACCGCCGTCCGACCTCCGTCCCTGCTGCTGCCTAGCAGCTCGCTACCCGAACCCGAACCCGCACCTTCCCTTCCCCCCTTCGTTCTTCGCCTTTTCCTTTTCTCCGCCCCCACTAGCCCCCTAGCCCCTGGGGCTCTTAGACCTGCTCGGCGCCCCAGCCCTGGTCGGCCTCGCGCATGTTGGCGGGGGGCTCGATGGAGGGGACGAACTCGAGGGCGACGTAGGCGACGCCGACGAGGCCGACGACGCTGCCGGCGAGGATGCGCAGGACGCCGTTGTTGAGCAGGATGGAGCCGACGAAGATGTAGAAGATGCCGCGCCCGGCGAACGAGAACAGGAACGACGCGTACCGCGACACCTGCGGCGGGATCTGGAACTCGAGCAGCGCCACGCAGAGCCCGAAGATTATCACGTAGATGCCGATGATGAGGGACTGGCTATTTTATTTTAGTGGTTGGTTAGCTGAGAGCGTCTTCTCCTTCCCCCCCTCCTTTCTTATACGCCTGTTTCCTTCCGAAGAAGGGAAAGAGGGAATGGGACGAGGAGAACCCGGGTTATTGTTGATGTCACCTACAATCCGAAGTTGAAGAATTGCGACACACCGCCCAAAACCATGATCACGCCCACGGCGAGGTTGACGAGTCGGCTGCGCGAGACTGTCTGTTAACAATTGGCCCTTATCGCTACCTTCATGGGATTGCGGAGACGTACAAGGAGTCGGAGAAGTCCATCTTGAATATATCGGAGGGTTCGCCTGATTGTTATTTATCGCAAAGGTTCGAAGCTTCGAAGGGGAGTGCCAGTTGACTTTTGAGCCGGCTTTTAAGAATTGCGAGGGTCGCGCGGATTAAATTAACTCTAGGCAGACGTTTAACAAGGCTGTCGAGGTCCGGTGCGTGGTGGTATTAGGGTGTGGTGGTGGTGATGTTGGCGATGATAGGAGGCTCAGGCGAGGCAGTTACGTATGTAGCTGCAGCATTTTTCCCTCTGGGCTCAGCTACCCCGGTCGGCCCTGGCATCATCACGGAACTAAGACCAATTGGGACCTAGCGCTGATGCTACTTTTTGCTTGGCTTGGATCGCTGTGTTAATTTATTATCACGTGCCGGGATCTCTTGCAAAGGCAACCGCGAAGTTGTAGGGCTACCGGGCGATCTGCCGGAATGCAGACATAGCAGGCCGCTCTAAAAAAATAACTGCAACATCTGGCCGGTTCAAAGCCAATTTCGCACGCGCCTTCACACGTGGCGGTCTCCTCGGGCTGAAAAGTAGTGTTCGTGGCGACCGCATCGCTGCTCGAATCCATTGCAGTGCCGTGGCTTTACCCTATCTCGACCTAATCAAGCCCCTACGTCATCTTTCTTGGAAGGTCGGATACTGTATTACGACTTTATGAGCTTTTACTACAACTTTCCCCTTATCGCTGTGGTACTCAACATTTTGATGACCATTTAGAGACTTGGTAAGACTTCATAAGGTATTCTGGCTGGAGACGCCCGGGGGTCGGCCAAGGCAGCAGGAACCGCTCCGGATTAGCGGGCGATGGAGGGCGGATTTGGAAAACGATTTCACTGCCGATTTCTTTTATCGGGGCCTGACCCTCGGGGCCTTCCGAGTTCCGCTCCAGGGCAGAAGTGAAATCCGATATTACCGACGGGTAAGTCATTATCGTATTTTGAACTATGTGTTCGCCTTAGGCAGTTTTACGCCTTTGAGAAGCTGCAGAGATCAGTTGACTAGGGGAACTGATACCACAGCCTCTCCCTTCACCCACCTGGTGGTGGATAATTGCGATTTTCCGAGGCATTTTTACTTCCTACCGATTCAGTCTCTTCCCAAATCAGTCACGCGACTGGTTGGAATCGACGGGGGCTCAGTTCACCTAAATGCACGTCGAGGAAACCAAGCCCGGTGTTACGCGACGTTGTCAGATTGCATTGCAGTCTACCGTTTACGGGATAAAGTTCCGGGACTCTCCAGGTCTTGCCGCTAAGGTTGAGGAGAGCCGCTTTGGAAGCTCTACATTGCCTGTCTGTCTACCGACATCCCTGATAGTCAGCCAGTGCTAGGGATAGCATCGGACTCCATATAAACGGCCCGTAAACTTACAGCCACAGCTAAATAGCCCGACGGTCTCCTTTCTCGTTTCAATACAGACACACAGCACGCTTCGAAGGTGATGTAGCTCCTATTATGACTGATTAATAGGTACTTACGTATGAAAGATTTGCGCGATGACCTTCTCGGATGAAACTTGATTCTAAACCCAACCCTGCTTTATCAGTCATCGATGCCCTGGCACAGGTGGCCACAAAGGCGTGTATGCTGCATAAGCTTTGGGTAGCAGCCGTCGCCGGTATCGTGATATCTCGCATGTGCCGAACTCCTATTGGTCGGAGAGCCGGGTCACTCCTTGGGGAACACCGACTGCTCACTAGGTATCGCCAGTCAAAGCAACCACTATAACACCATGCGCGGGACAACAGAGTTTGATATCATGCCAGCCCAAAGTTACTTGAGGGCCGGGGCTCATCTGTGCCACCTTCGAACGATACGAAGCAGATAGATGATTCAAGCTGCGTAATGGAAGGCCGGGAACCTCGTCCTCGAGCTGTCTTTTACGATGGCCCTTACACACTGAAATTCGGTCGGTCCTGACCAGACCTATAAGTCGTCTGTTCGCCTTGCCTTGATTTGTTGATGTACCCCATCGGCTACCGTCCATACGTGTACCACAGTTGCTGCTTTCCACCCAGTGATGGTGTTCCCGTTACCCGTAAGGTTGACATAACTGAAGCGGCCCTAGAAGTGTATAGTTACGCCCGGACATTCAAGGAAAGCCAAAAGGGGGTGTCGGACAATTTGGATGCGATCTCCGCGCCCTTAACTACTCCCCCAAAGCACCCACATCGGTCGGTGTCAGTCAACTGCTAGCATAAACGATGTTGAGAGACATGACCTCCCATCGATACATGCCAGGCAATCACCCGTTCGACTAACAATAGCCAGTCCACCACCACACCTCCGGGTGTACCATTATTCTCTTCCTCCACCATGGCCGTTGTAATAGGAGGGACGCCAACGCCGGAGGTCGACGACCCCGTGTCCGGCGTGCTTTTGGCTCTGTTCCTGCTCTCGGCCGCCGCGCACCTGGCGGTCCTGCGGGCCAACAAGAGGATCGGCCTCAAGTTCGTCTTCTCGGGCATGATGTGCGCCTTCTGCGCCCTGCGCTGCGCCGCCCTCGCCGTCCGCGTGGCCTGGGCTTCGTACCCCGGCGTGCCCGCCGTCGCCGCCGCCGCCGCCGCCTCGGCCCAGCTCGGCACCGTGCTCGCCTTCGCCGTCAACCTGCTGCTCGCGCAGCGCGTCGCCCGCGCCTACCACCCGCGCCTCGCCTGGCGCCCGGCCGCGGGGGCGTGTTTCGCGCTCCTCCTGGCCGGCGTCGTGGTCGCCCTCGTCGCGCTCATCGTCGGGGGCGCCCTCCTGGCCGCTCCGGCGAGGACGGGACAGGCGGACGACGGCGCCCGGAGGAGCAGGAGGGCCGCCGTCGCCCTCGAGCTCTTCGGCGCTACCGGCCTGGCGGCGCTGGCTTTTGTGCCGATCCTCGTGGTTCTCGGCTCGGCCTTCGCGTTCCGCCTCGCGCGTCTTCGCAGCGATGCGGCCGGGGCTGATGACAAAGAGAGAAGAACGGATAGCAACGGTGAGGAGACACGGGCTCTGTCTCATCCTCCTCCATCATCGGGGAGTTCACCGTCCTATTATCAACATCACGGCCATCACCAGCATCAACACCAAAACCAACTCCAACTCCAACATGAACATGAAGACCAGCATCGGCAACGACAACAACGACGGCAACAGCAGCAGCAGCACCACGGCATCGAGAAATTCGGCTCCGGCAGCTGGTCCACCAAGCTCCGGCTCCTGCTCTTCTGCTCGGCCGTCGCGACGCTGGGCGCCGCGTTCCGGGCCGGGACGGCCTACGTCACGCTGCTGACCCCGGGCGGCGACGGGGGCCCGGCCCCATGGTACGCCGCGCGCTGGTGCTACTACGTCTTCAACTACGCGACGGACCTCGCCGTGTCGACAGCGTACCTGGCATTGCGCTTCGACCGGCGCTTCGTCGTGCCGGACGGTGCTAAGGGCCCCGGCGACTACTGCTCCTCCCCTCCCCCGTCCCCGCGCGGCGCCGGTGCCGCCGATAGCGATTCCGCTACTCGTAATCCTCGTAGGGGTACCGCCGCCGCCGCCGCCAGCGTCGCGGCCTTCCGGTCCGGGCCCAGGTCTCGGCACGGCAGCACGAAGTCCTTCCCGTCCCCCCGGGCGGACCCGTCGACCGTGCCCGCGTCCGCGGCCGGGTGGGAGCCCGGGTTCGAGCTAGACGAGATGCGTCCCCCCGTGGACCGCGCCTCACGCGGCGACGGCGGAAGCAGCAACAGCAGCAGTAGTAGCAGGCCTGCTGCTACTGCCGATGTCGTCGGTGACGTCGAGAGAGGGAGGGAGGGGCGAAGGGGAAGCGGGAGGGGGAGGATGGAGCCCGCCGCAGGACCCCAGGACCCGGAGGTTCGGCGGCGTATGCGTAAGTCCAGTCCCGTTCTATTATACCGCAGCACATGGGCCGCAAATCATGCACGTCCCGTGGTTCTTCGTGCACCGGCGGGATTTTGTCCGTTTCGAGTCGGGAGAAGGACACAGACCTACCATAAGACTGTCACGGCTGCGTGTCCCCTCTATCCGGTCCCTGATTAAAAAAAAAAAAAAAAAAAAAAAAAAAAAAAAAAAAGATATCGTAACCCGGCACCTGCCCCGGCATAGCACCTGGCTAGCCATCTGATCCTACTTAACCTACTGACACACACCCAACGCAGACACGGCGCCGCCGGAAGGCGACGAGGACCCCTCGCAACCCACTAGCAGCAGCACTGGCGACGATAGTAACAACGACCGCGCGGCACCACGGCCTCCCGGAGAGCACCCCGACGGCGACGGCGACGGCGACGGCAGCAGTCCGCCGAGAGGAGCAGCAGCAGCGGCGCCAGCGGCGCCAGCGCGCTCTAGCATGCGCCCGCGATCCCCGCCCTCCTCCCACGTCACGCCACCACCACCCACACCGCGACGGTCCGCCCTCTCCCGACCGCGCGGCGACACCACCCCCGGTCTCCCGCCTTCGCGGCGCCGCCGCGGTCCTCGCGGTCTGAGGGCGCCGCGGCGACTAGGACGACGAGGACGAGTACGAGTGCGAGTACGAGGACGTTGCGGATTGGGGGTCCGCAGGGACGAGCCGGCGGTGGGGGAAGGCGAAGAAGAAGAAGAAAAGGGGTGAAGAAGAAGGATGTGAGGGGGAAGGGGAAGGAGGGGGTGGAAGAGTCTAGGATGCCAACGCTGAAATGCTGTGTGATGTGGCGTAGGCCAGATATGGTGTAGTGGAAGGGTGTACAACTGTACATGACTTTTATATCACCTACGGATCTTCGGGGATGGTCGTCGCTGAACGGGCTGGGAGGGAATAACATTAGAGGGCTGAGGCGCCTGGTAATTCATATCAAGGAGTATATAGACGAAAAGAATCTGTGTGGGACCACGTTTGAAAACAAGCATCATTTCATCATGGGCTCCGGAGGGTACTCGACGCGACGTTTTGTTCTTTCATTAACGGGGAATCTATGGCTCGCGATCCTGTCTTCTCGCTAGTAGCTTCTGACAATGGCTGTAACGACCAACGCCGACGCGCTGGCGGCAGCGCAGCTCTAGATTAGTGTCTATGGGCATGCCTCGCATCCCAGCTTCGGGAGCCGTGTCTATAGTAGTACGTTGTCGCCGAGCAACACTATCCTCTCGGGCAGGTACGTTGGCGGAGGCGCACCCCATCACTTCCCAAGACGTTGAGCGTCCCCAGACGAGCTGGGCCTTGCGTCTGCGCTTCCTCACGAATTGCGTAGAACCTCCTGTCAAGTTTATAGGAAGTAGTCCGGTGTCCCTGCGAAGTTATCATGTTAGTATGAGGTTGAGGATGGCTCGAATATACAGCACACATCAGAGCCACGTGAGACAATACTAAACGGGAAGGGGGCGCTTACGTCGAGAAACCATCGGTTCGCCAGCCCGAGGGCAAGGGTCAAATTGTAGGCTTTGGAAAGTTGATGTTAGCGCGATCCTTTCAAAAAGGCTTCCTTCGTATTGAGATCTCTAGGGTCCACTCACAAGGTATACTTCAGATGCTCATCGATCTCCATAATGGCCGCTTGGTTACCGCATCTGTAGCAGTAGTTGGGAGCTGGGGGGGTTGGTTAGCTAGTGCGGCTGAACACACCCAGAGATGGGAATACGACTTACCGGAGAATATGGTTACGACGTTCCTGTCTTGAGACCAATTGTAGCCTTCCATGACCAATTGGTGTGCCCTCGCAATCAGGGTTAAACCGTTGTTATGGTTGAACGCCTCGGAAATATCCTGGCCGAAGGTATAACCGGCGCCACGGGGCGAGATACCCCAGCCGCAGCGGTCGTCGGGGTCGGACCACAAGAGGTCGCACATGGGTCCCTCGTGGGGAACTTCTTGGATTCGGTCGAGGGCCCTGATGTTGTCGAGAGTATCGATGCTGGGCGACAAGCCTCCGTGCAGGCAGAAGATCTGGTTATCGATCAAGGCGGTGAGAGGAAGATAGTCGAAGAGATCGGTGAAGAACTTCCAGACGTTGGCGTTGCCGTACTTGCGCAGGCACTCATCGTAGAAGCCATAGACTTGTGTGATCTGGCGCGACTCGTGGTTACCTCGCAGGATAGTGATGCGCTGGGGGTATCTGATCTTGAGAGCGACGAGTAGTGTGACGGTCTCGACAGAGTAGTATCCTCGGTCAACATAGTCGCCTATACGATGGCAATAAATAAGCACGGCACTAGCTTAACAGAGTCTGGTGGGCGACCCTTATCACGTACCCATGAAGAGGTAGTTGGTATCCGGGTTGGGACCGCCGATCTTGAACAGCTCCATGAGGTCGTGGAATTGACCGTGGATATCGCCGCAGACAGTCACCGGGCATTTCTGAATAGCACGTCAGGGGTTGCAGCTAGGGGTAGGGTCTCAGGGGGTGACGACGTACTACTGGCTGGACGTTGGATTCCTCTTGTAGAACTTCTCTTGCCTGTAAAGATGAGACATCAGCATCGTGTCATGGCGTTGCCGAACAAAGAAATCGGTATATATATATATATATATATGTGTGTGTGTGTGTGTGTGTATGAATATTGCAAGTAGTCGGCAAGGCGCAGGTCCGCACAGACGGCGCACGAGAGGTGATAGCAGGACGACGTAACGGACCTTATCGCAGAGTCTCTGGACATCGGCCTCGGATAGTTGCTTGCAGTTCATCAGGTTCTCGATCCAGCCATCGAGGGTTGGGATGGTCGTCGGCTCCGAGGAGGGCATGGGGGCCAGATCGGTGGGGACCCGCCCAACGTCTTCCATGTTGGTATCCATGATGTTCGGGCTTCTATTTATTAGGGCGTGGAGCTGTTAATCGAGATGGTGAGGGTGATGACGATGACGATGGGCGTATGTGCCGGCGGGGTATCACGTATTCTATCGAGAAGTCTGGTCTCCAAAGCACGTTCTCTAGGGAAATGTCGGGCGATGCAGTAAAGAATAATCGATATCCGCTTGGAAAAAAAAAGGGGGAAAGAAGAGAGAGCAAATGCCCAAAGGTCGATGGGATCGCAGGCAGTCACGTCAAAGGGTCGTCGAGAAGTATGAACCAATTGTCTATCGTAGTTGGGTCGAGATAGAGGTAAGTTAGGGGTCGGTTTAGGCGGGGGGTTCCCAATCTAGGCAAAGGCGAGGACGAGGGGGGAGAGACGGGTCGCGTGGTCGCCCAAAATATAATTCTTCCTTTGGTTTAGGGATATTAATTATACTTCGTGCCTTGCTTGGGTCAGAATCGGGTTCCTCTTGTGGTGGTTTATTGCCGTCGTCGTTAAAAAGGGAAAAATATCAACCACGTAATTGCAGATATCGGGGAAGATAGGCATGCGAGCGGATATGGACGAAGGGATATGATTGATTACAACAAGGCAGACAGGTATTATAATTGGTACCAGTAATGCTGACTTTGGGGGGCGCCTTGGCTGGGCAGGGCTTGGAATTGCAGCCAGGTTTTGGTTTTTTTCTGGGGTTTGGGTTACCTAAGGGAGGTTTGATGATGATGATGCAAAGCCCGTCGCTCATTAGCGGGCCGATGGGCTCGTAGTGGGCTGGCAGGCAGGTGATGTCCGGTATTACCCTGTACGGCCGAATTTTAGTTAGTGCAGAGTGTTCCCCCTATTGCTTCCCAGGTTAAGCCTTTCACACGAGGTTGGGCACCCTTCATTCAGCCCTAGGCACCCGTAACCCTTACCCGGATTGCGAGATCCCTCTCTAACCCCCTCAGGATAGGGTATCAATATTCGAGCTGCTCATGGCGGCAGCCAAAGCATAGTGCCTATCGGTTGGGGTGTCATTATTATCAATTGTCCGTCGAGGCCACGTTAAAACTGCGTAAAGTACATCCATGTTAAAACACCAGCGCAACCTCCCCCAGAACCCCATCCCCCATTCGAGACCGTCTCGTGAAAATCGTACAGCTAGCTACCTACCAGTCCTGAAACCTGCAGGACTCTCCATCGTGCGTCGGGTGAGGTGTACATCATTAAGCGCGATAACTGATTACGCAGCGTGCTATGTCAACCCAAGTCCGACAGGCCCCTCGGATGCCGGCTTGGGCTGCACGTCCCGGCCCACGAGGTCCCTGAAATCCAGCTGGACCTCCTCGAGCATCTTCGCGTGCAGCTTCGCCCTCTGCATGCACGTCTGCCACGCCTCCCCGCCCTTTTCCACGCTGCTGAGCTGCCTGGCGAGGATCACGTTGAACGCGTCTACCTCCTCCTTGGCCCACTTGACGCACGCGCTCATCATCGGCTGCGGGAAGCAGCTCTGGAAACAGCTGACCGTATTCCTGATGATGCTGAAGTAGACGAAGGAGAGCTGCCAGATGTAGGCGTGCAGGTCGCCTTGGAAGATGCATTGCCTAAATTGCGCGAGTCAGCACTTGTACCATGCCCGCTAACACCCCGTAACACGTACCTGGAGCGTTTTTGAATCAGGTCGCCCCTGGCCTCGAGATATGCCTCTCTCGCACGGTCCTCGAACCCCAGCCGGGTGAGCCAGCCGACGTTGCGTTTCGTCTTCGACTGCTCGCTGTGTGTCTCGATGAGCTCTCTCACAATTAGCCCGGCTAACTTAGTACTCCTCTCCTCGACCTTAAAGTTGATAAAATCTTGGGCGATGACGTTGTTCTTCAGGCCACGGGCAAGGCTTTCCAGGCTCTCCACTCGATCGACCGCTAGATCAAACTGCTGAAGAGCGATGTTTATATCGAGCTCATCCATCTGCCCCTCGACCCAGCGTAGGTTCTGCTGCTTGCCGTCCACCTCGATCAGCATGTCCTTGATGTCGGACAAGGTCTCGAGCAGCTCCGTCTTTTGTAGCAGGCCGGGGTCGCGCGACGCAAAGTAGTTGATCGTCTCCTTAGCCTTGTTGTTGGCTTCCATCTCGGACTGCAGGCTTTTGCGCAGCTCCTCGACAGCCTTTCGGATGTTGAGCATCAGGGTCGTTTTCACGGGGTCTTCGGTTTTCTCCGTCCGATAGATGAAGGACTCCTGCCCGACCCCTCGGACCATGATGGCATCCGTGAGCTTGAGCTTGTTCCGACCACCGGACGATTCGTTCGTCCCCGTCATGTCGGTGACCTCGATGTCCAACAAGGGCCAACAGCGGTCGGCGACCAGCTTCGTCATGGGGCCCCGCACGCTCTCCGGCGTGTCGACCTTCCGCTTCTTGCGCGAGGCGACGAGCAGATGGTCGTTCAGGAGGAACACATGCATTGAACGTCTCGGCTTGTAAGTCGCATTATCCAGCTCGATCCAGGCGCCGGCGTTTTGAACGACATGGCGACCCATGGAATTGGGCAAGAACTTTTGTGATCCCTCGACGTTCTTGTAGAGTGCCTGCATTTGGGAGTTCCACAGGGCCGTCCGGTCAGCAACGGAGCTTCGCTTGTCCCTCTTGCTCAAGCCCGTAGAGAACGCCCCGTTGACGGAAGCATCGCTGTTGTTGCTCGACGCGTTTCTGAGCGCAGTGGTGTTCGCCTTCAGCTCCTCGAACACGTTCCGCAGCGAGCGCATCTCGGCCTTAAGCTTCTCGGCCTCTTTGCTGATCTTGATGAACTGCGTCCGGTTCTGGTAGACGCTCTGCTGCAAGTCGGCAGAGGCCTTGGCTCTGGCTTTCCGTAACTCATTTTCGTAGTTCCGAATCCCCTCTTCGTCGGCCTCGCTTAGTATGCTTGCGACATATTGATCAACGACGAGTTTCGGGTTCGCGAGGGCATCTCTGTCGAAAGCCGGCGCCGCACCGGCTCCTCCTCCGCCTACCGGCCGCTCTCGCGACGGGGGCGGTCTCTGCTGGCGGGAGTCGCCAAACTTGGAAGCATCGAAGCGGGGAACCGGGGGGGCGGCCGCGTCGAAGCTCCCCGCGGGCAGATTGTTGAAGCGCGTGGAATACCGGCGCTTGACGAGATCGCCGGTCTTCCCACCGGCCGAAGGTGGTGGGCGGGGGCGCGGACGGGGTTGAGGTTGAGGTGGTTGCGCCGGCGGGGGAACTCCTGCCGAGGGTCTGCCTCCAATACTCCTCGGGACGGGCACATCTTCGTTGGGGATTGGTTCCGAGATCTGCCTGGGAGCGCTTATGACGGGTCGGGTCTTTCGCTTAGAGCTGCGGAGCGAGATCTTATGCTTCTCCTCAGACATCTCGGGCGATCAGGCCAGCTGGCCGGGGGGTAACTGGGGGAATTGGTTCCGACTCTAGGCGCGCAAAGTAGACGCGCAAAGGGCTGGCATTCGAAAGGAATTCGCCGGAATTGAGTAACTATATTACGTAGAAGTTGGTCAATTTAGACGGCGAGGATACGGTAGCCTAATTGACGGGAGAGTAGGCACCTAGCCTAGGCTTGTGCCAGTAAGAGGATTCGGCTTGAATAAGCAAGATAATCCACCAGGCGACTTGAGGTTGTTGAGGTTTGGTTGAATAGGGAGGGAGCATTGACCACACGAAGAGTGTCTCTGACTGTCAGCTGTTGGTGAAATGCAACCGCCGGAATGGATGTTACCAGGTTCCTGTAAGTACTTATTATGTAAGTAGGTTACCGAAGGGGACCTAGTACTAGGTAGTCGGGCACTCGGTGTCGGAACTATTCTACGGCCCGGCGGAAAGAGTGGAGCCCGCAGACCTTACATACTTACATACAGTAACTAGGCTAGTTGGTATGCCCGCCCGTTATCGAAGCGCAGGTAAAGTACATTAGCCCCTCGGCTTGTCGCTTGGGTACCTACAGGCAGGTATCGCCGTATCGGCGACAATCGAATGGAGGGCTCCGATAAAAAAATTATGGCGGGCTGAGATGGATGGATTTGGATTGATTGATGGGATGGATGGATGCTGGGGCCGCCAATAATAAGCTCTTCTACTTGGTTCTCGAGAAAGAAGCGCTTCAACACTCTCCCGCAAAACCGCCCTTGCCCTTGCCCTCGTGTGGTCTCTTAACTTACTTAGATCGATCTACCGGCATTGTCTGTTCTGTATCATACGCGAATTAGCAACATTATAATCTTTTTCGAATATCCGAAAATCTTTTTCCCACTTTGCCTACTAGGTACCTCATCCCTTCACCTTTCCCATCCGAACTTCCACAATGGTACAGACCAGCACGGTAGCGACGATATCAGCCGCAACCATAGCCACCGGCCTCCTCGGTACGTCACCCGCCTACCTGCCCTTCGCATCGCAAGACCTCTCTGCCCAGGCTACCTGCCTACATGCCTACCTACTCGGTTGCGTCCCAGTCCCCGTTCCATTGCACACGCCCCGCCCCTACCCGCATCCGCACGTCATGCCCATCCCACGCCAGCTAGTCCGAGTAACCACCGCGCCACACGTGTTGCTGTCGTATTGGCCCCCGCGCAGGAAGCTGACATGGGCCGCCCGACGAATCGGCGTGGATAGCCTACATAGTCTACTTCGACTACAACCGGCGCAAGAATGCCGACTTCCGGCGCTCGCTGCGGCGGGAGGAGCGCCGGCAGGCCCGCGTCGAGAAGGAGATGACCGCCGCCCAGATCCAGGAGAGGAAGAAGCAGATCCACGCCGCCGTCGACAATGCCCTCGAGGAGGGCTTCCCCACCGGCGTCAACGAGAAGGAGCAGTTCTTCATGGACCACGTCCAGCAGGGCGAGGGCCTGGCCCAAGATCGTGAGTTCTCCTGCCGGGGGGGGGGGGGGGGGGGGGGGGGGGGGGGGGGGGGGGGGGGGGGGGGGGGGGGGGGGGGGGGGGGGGGGGGGGGGGGGGGGGGGGGGGGGGGGGGG